>CAUYRT010006349.1:0-128738 GCA_963574885.1 Lepilemur ruficaudatus | reverse complement strand
AAACAACCCAAGTGCCCACCAATACATGAGTGGATTAATGAAATGTGGTATATAAATACCATGGAGTTCTACTCAGCCACAAAAAACAATGGTGATCTAGCACCTCTTGTATTACCCTGGATAAGAGGTAGAACCCATTCTACTAAGTGAAGTATCACAAGAATGGAAAAACAAGCACCACATGTGCTCACCATCAAATTAGTATTAACTGATCAACACTTATGTGAATATATAATAGTAACATTCATTGGGTGTCAGGCAGGTAGGAGTGGGGAGGAGGTGATGGGTATATTCACACCTAATGGATGCTGTGCATACAGTCTGGGGGATGGACATTCTTGAAGCTCTAACTCGGGCGGGGTAAAGTCAATATATGTAACCTAAATATTTGTACCCCCATAACATGCTGAAATAATAAACAAAAAGATGACTGATCCCTTCTGGCTTATAAGGTGTTCATTGAGAAGTCTGCAGTTAGCCTCATGGGTTTTTCTTTGTAAATTTGATATTTTTACCCCACAGCTTACAGGAGTTCCTTCTTCATGTTAACTGGCTATTCTGATGACTGTGGGTCTTGCTGATTGCCTCTTTGCAATGAATCTCCCAGGTTTTCCTTGAACTTCTCATAACTGGATGTCTAAATCTATGACAAGAACAGGGAAGTTTTTCTTAATTGTTCCCTCAAATAGGTTTCGCAGCCCTTGTACATTTTCTTCTTCACCCTCAAGGATGCCCAAGTTTTTTATATTTGGACATTTTGCATATTTCCATATTTTGGTAGGCTTTGTTTATTCCTCTTAATTCTTTGTTCTTTATTTATGACTGTTGATTTGAAAGAGTTGTCTTCATGCTCTGAGATTCTTTCTTCTGCCATATCTAGTCTATTCTTAAAACTTTCTGTTCTGTTTTGTATTTGTATATCACGAAATGAATTGTTCATTTCCAGAAGTTGTATTTGTTTGTTTTAATATGTTGATCTCTTTAGTGAACTTTTCATTCATTTCTTGAATTCTCTTTCTGGTTTCTTTGTGTTTGTTTTCCATTTTCTCTTGGGTTTTATTGGGCTTCCTTACAATTCATATTTGGAATTCTTTATATGTGATTGCAGTATTTTCATTTTAGTTGAGCTCCATTGAGCTGGTGTTTCTTTCCCTTTGGGGGTGTCATTTTGCTCTGATTTTTTATAACTCTGGAGTTCTTTCACTAATTCCTTCTCATCTGGAACAGCTGTCACTTCTTACTTTGGGGCTTTCTTTTGTTTAGATAGAGCTATTTTCCCCCCTTTACTCATAAGGGTGTATCTATAGCATATGTTGGGTAAGAACTTTTGGTTTTGCCTGTGGGTGCTTGGAGGGCAGTCTAGGTTCTGGATGGATGCCTTGGTTATAGAACTCCATAGTGTGGTGGTTTTCTCAGTTGCTAGTTAGTTTGTAAGCTGTAGAAGTCATGAGCTATGTGTGTGGGCAGATTCCCTGTCTCTGATTGATGAGAGAGGATAGAGGTCTTTGAAATCTTTTCCCTTTTTCCAGCCCTGTGGTCTTCTTAACGGTCTAGATCATATTGGCATGACCAGTTTAATCTCTGAGACAGTAGGTGGTGCTTGTGCATAAGAATCACACCTTTATGATAGAGTCAGTAAATGTTGTAATGGGCTGTGCAAATTTACTTCCCTGTCAGTAAGTAGTACTTGCTGGAAGTTGCAAGCTGCAGTGTTGTTTTTGGCACCTGTGACTGGCTATATCTTATAGAGAGAAGCTCTCAAATGCCCCAGGTGGTGGGCAGTGCTCTAGAACTTCCAAGTCAGTCCTTATTCTCCACCACAGCAGACATGGGCTGGTAAGTGAGACTGATTGGGGATGGGCTGCATGAGCCTGCCCTCAGGCTCCACAAAAGATGGTAAGGTAGTTGTTTTGGCAGAATTAAAAGGTCCACTATCAGTCTTTTTGGGAAAGCCATAAGGGGAGGGCTGATGTGGCTCAACCCAGCCAGAAAATCTTTCTGAGGGTATGAGGGGAGCATGTGAGATTCACAATATGGCTGTCAGGAGCAGGTTTTGCTTTTCTCCCCCTTCTTATGCTGTGTGGTCTCCTTCTGGCAAAAGAGATGAAAACTGAGGGGCTGAAGTCCCCTGAAGAGGACAAAGGCGCATGGTGGATGGCAAAACAATATGGTGCTTGCTGTCTTGGCTCAGGTTTGTAGTGATGGGAAGTGACTCCAAGGGGGCTGGCAGCCTGGTGCTTTGTCCTCAAGAATCTCCCAGTTCACTGGCGGCAGCAACTTTTGGGCTCATGATGGTAGAAAGGCTCTTCAGCAGCTCATGAGCCTCCTGACTGCCAGAGATGTGAGGAAAGGAGAAATAAACCACCCCACCTACCCTTTTCGCTGGACTCCAAGCCTCTTAGGGGTTGACCTCTGCCAGTATTTTGTTTGTACTTACTCTGCTCTGCAACTTCTTCCCGTGGAATCTCTTGTATGTTCTGGCACTTTTGCCTCAGAATTACACCTGATCAATGATTGTTGGCTTGTGCTTTTCTTTTTCATCAAAAACTTTTCTTTCTTTCTGGGATGATCCTGTATTTTGTCTCTGGTCAGCCATATTCAGATTCTACCTCAATCATTATTTTAAATAATGAATGTCAGCAATACAGTTTAACATTAACTATACATATAAAGTAGAATACTTGAAACATAATTTGTAATACATAAATCAGTCAGATAAATTATTTCAGTATTATTTTTATAGTTTCTGATAGATATAAATGTTTTATGTATATAGGGGGAACACATTTATAGATTTGTGGCAAGAGGCCAGGTATAAAAGGTGGCAAGGATTCAAAAGGTGTTTAACTTGCATCCTTCACTTGAAGATACCTGGAGATAATCTCACTGTCAGTCTCTTCATCTTGGCCAACAATGAATTTCATTCAACCTACAATCTCCCAGGAAAAGTAAGCAGTATTTGACAATGATAAATTGTATAGTATCTCTATGTGGAGCAGCTGGACATAAGTGTGTATGATATATGCCCCATGTCTGTTTAAAAGGTGAGAGAATAAAAAATGGGTAAGAATAAATGCATGGTAAGGATTGTCTTGAAATAGATACCACAGAGGAAAAACTGGCCTAAATTGTTAAATCCACTAAAGAATAGTTAAAAAATAAATTAGAGAATAATCAATGAAAAAATTATATTTGAATGTGTACACTTTACTACTTTTCATGGGTAATGTGAAATAACAATAATTGTAAGTCATTATTTCCCATGTTTTGTTTAAACATTAGCCAACAATGGATTCTTTATCTGTGAATATCAATTAGAGACAACGAAACAAAAATACACAGATATACATATATATGTATGTATATGTACATATATATTTATAAGTTTATTCATTTAAATTTTTCTTACTGTATGCTAATGAAAAATATTTTGCTTAAAAAAACTAATTAATTTGTTATGAGAAAACAATTTGTTCTGAAAAAAATTAAAATCCACACTGAGAAGTGTACATTTTATAATGTGTTGATAATAAATGCATATTGCCCATAGAATGACTGTTAGATCTTCAAGCATGTGAAAGAGTAAAAAAAAAACTAAAGTGATATGGAAATAATATTTGTTTGGAGATGTTGAAAGGTACTTCGTAGGTAAATAGATATATCTTAAATTAGTGACAGACATATCTTAAATAAGGCCTATTTGTAAGGAACATTTTAAGCATAGAACAGGAAGACAAGGTCATGTAAATATTATTCAAGAACCCATGGTTATGTTCTAATGTTTATTTTTCTTCTCTTTCTTTGATGCTAGAGAACTCATGTAGACCAAAAGG
Source organism: Lepilemur ruficaudatus (assembly GCA_963574885.1). Lineage (NCBI taxonomy): Eukaryota > Metazoa > Chordata > Mammalia > Primates > Lepilemuridae > Lepilemur > Lepilemur ruficaudatus. The sequence goes on along the minus strand of CAUYRT010006349.1, from coordinate 124,905 downwards.
GGATGTGGTGAGTCTTCCCTGGCAAAGGAAGAAAAAGCTAGATTGTAAATTCTCCAGAATACTCTAATGGAATTAGGTAGTGTTTTCATGCATGCAAATGTAACTACCTCCTAGAGAGTAAAGAGAACATGAAGAAAAAGGACAACATCTTTCCTGTAATATTTGCTAAAATCTTATTGCATAGACTTTGTTCAAGTTTTCAGTTTTCCTAGAAGAAGCTCTTATCCATTTCCTTTAAATTCAAATATATTGCTCAAAATTATAAGATTTTCTGGCACTTTTTATTAAAAATCAAAGTGTGCTATCAACCCAGACACTGCAATATCTTAAAGGCCATATATATCTGGGTTGCCAAATACTCTTAGATGTATACCTGTTGATCATTTTCTTGAATTTAACATATTCTGAAATATAACCATAAGGGGTTATATTTAACCAGAGGAGTTTTATTCCTGGTCATAAATTGCATATAACTGTGCAACCATATGGCATTACGACATTGATTTTCTTTGAAATATTTTAAAGACATGTTTTCTAATTTGTCAAATATTCACAGTGGGTAGTTTATGGACTTGACCACCTCTAGTCTTGTCTTCATGGTAAAAATAGCCAATGTTACATTTAACTTCATCGGATGTGAACTAATTTTGTTTGCTTTTGTGATGTCTGATTTAGCCTATGCTGATGAACAAGTATTGCTTACTATAACATGTGAGGCAAGACTTCTTGAAGAAATTATTTGGAAGTATAATTTTCATAATTTGTCAATAATCTATAGAGCCTAAAAATATTGGTTCTTAATGGACCACTCAAAAGAAAGCAAACTTACTTGAAGTAAATTAGTTTGGAGAGGTTTAGGCCTCAAAGTTTAATTCAATGTAGATGGTGCATTCAGTATGCAAGGCGCTGTCACTTGAACAATCTTGAAAGAGGTAGAAAAGAGAAGTCTCTCTGTTCAGGAAATAGCACATTAAAAAGCTGTGTATAGCCTAGTTATGCCAGTAAACCAGTACTGTGTGTGTGTTAGCAGACCACCTCAGTGGATGAGATGTATTATAATCAGGATGTTTATCATGTATAATTACTGAACAGGAGCTGTATTCTATGGCACTGACAAGCACGGATCTGCAGTTGCAGATTTATGTCATTTTAGGTTCCTAAGCAGAGCTTGTTACGTAGTAAACCAGCAGAAGCAGATGGACTGCCCTCCAGAGTACAATAGAACAATGCAGGATTTTATAAGGGGGAAATTTTCCTCTAGCAAAGCCACAGAAATACAGGCAGCTGGAGAGACAAATCCCACAATTGACCAGAAAGAACCATTGGTCACATTTAAAATCTACTTGATATATATTAAACCTGACGAGCAAGATAGTTATGGAGTGGGGGTGGGGGGGAGAGAGCGAGAGCGAGAGAGAGAGAGAGACTTCTCTTGTTTAAAGACTGACACAAACTAGGCTCTATTGAATATAATAATTGAAAACACAAATTCTAAATCCAGTTCTGTTAAATGTGTGACACTTTGGACACATTTATCTGTCTTCTATTTCCTCTTCCAAAAAATTAAACAATAGCAGTACTGCCCATAGAGTTGCAATGAGGAGTAAGTGTAGTGAGGATTACGTGGTAAACTCTATATACTGTCAGCTATTATTATTATCCTGATATTGTTGATGAGGAAAAATCTCAGAGTTTAAGAGACTTGCTCAACATTATCCAGCTAGCAAGTCATAGAGTAAAAGGCAGATAGCAAAATGCCCCAATCATGTGATGCCACATAACAAATCACCCTAAAATTTAGTGACGTAAAACAAAAACAAATCTATTATTTTTCATCATTCTATTGGTTGACTAGGTGGTTCTGCTGATCTCACTTGGGCTCACCTTGCAATGCATTACCCTGTAGGGTCAATTAGGGTGAGCCTTGGACAGAACAGCTGAGATGGAAAGGCTGTCCTTTACCTCATTATCATGATGACAACTCCCAAAGCTCATTTTTTGAGGAAGGCAATAAATGTGATGCCACATCAAAGCTATTAAAATATAGTAATGCTATTTAACATTGTGATATTTCATTTATACCCTCGTCCACTCCACATCTCCCTGCTCTTGATATTTTTGCATGTTAAAGGGGTTTTAAATAACATTTACATGTATCAAAATGTGCAAATGTTTATATATATTTACGATCCAGTGGTTTTTATTATATTCACAGAGTTGTTCAGCCACTTCCGTAATCTAATTTTAGAATATCTTTACCACCCCAAAAGAAACCCCCATAACCATTAGTTGTCACTCATTTTCCCCCAAACCCTCTCTTACACAGTCCTGGGCAACTGCCAATATACTTCTGTCTCTATGGATTTGCGTATTTTGTGCATTTCATGTATATGAAATCATGTTATTTTTGGTCTTTTGTGAATGACTTATTTCACTTAGCATGTTTGTATTTCATCCATGGTATAGCATGTATTAGTATTTCACTTTTTTTATTGCTGAGCCATATCCCATTGCAAAAAATATACATTTTATTTTCAAATTCATCTATTGATGGACACTTGGATCATTTGCACTTTTCACAGTTATTAAAATATTTTTATGCGTACATATGTTTCCACTTCTGTTGAGTATGTACCCAGGAGTGGAAGTCATGAGGTTGAGTGGAACTAGGGAGCCTGATTTGGATTTGGAGCTCATTTGCTATTTCCAAGGGACAGAGGGATTAGGCCACTCATTTAGGGAGGGTTTTGAACCTTCCAGCTCTGTGGCAGGGCATTTGAGGCACCAGTTGAGGTGTCATTTGGGGTGGTGTTTGTCCCATTTTGATTCCCGTTTGTTTCATAGGTTCTGGCATTTTTGTGTTAAGGATCCCCTGTATTGTTTGTTTGTTATTTGTGAGTTTTGTTGCAACATGAGTAAGGTCCATCTCAAAGTTCCTTGGGAAACATTTTAGCTTACTTGATTGATAGGCTGTGACATTATAGATTGTTTTGTTGGGAATTCCCCATATTGTTTGTGTTTGCTAAAGATTATTGTCTGGAGCATGAGGAAAAGTGGTGGTTGGTACTGCTTGTATGAAATATGAGGAAAAGTAGTGATTGATGGCCTTGCTCTATTCTGAGCTGTTGGTTCTTTTGTGGTGGTTGGTACCACTTGTATGGAGTGTGAGGAAAAATGGTGGTTGATGGTCGTTGGTTTATTCCCAGGAATTTGTTGTTTGTATCTTAATTTTGATTTGGAGGTACATTGTAAAGTGTCTTCTCCATTGCCTCTTCCTCTCAAAATTAATCTCAATTTGGCCTGTCTGTGCTTTTGCAAAAAGGGAAACCAAATTGTCTCATTTATAGATAAATGAGAGCCTGAGTTATCTACTACACCAAACCCTAGACCATAGAATAATGGGAAACAAATTCTTAGAAATAAGAGAAGACAAGGACAATGATCCCCTTTGGGCATCTCAGCTGATTTATAACACCTCTACTGCAAGTGTTTGTGTAAATGGGAAGGTCAAAGGCATGCCAGGTTTTCTAGGATGGCCAATTCTTGTGCACAAGTTTTTATGAAGGACAAATTATATCAAGGAAAATTCAGAGCTCAAATGGTCGACCTGCTACTATAGAGTTAAAATGTTGAGTCTCAAGCTTTCTGCATGAGATAACCTCATTGTTTATGGTATACAAAATGATCTGTGTTTGTATGACTTTTTATAAATGAGGTCCTCCCACCCCTGCTGGAACTCCTGTAGCCAGCCACAGCAAGGTACTGGGAAGGGCCACAGCCCAGGCATGGACCCGGCAGGAGGGAGAACTGGCACACGTACAAGCTGTGTACAGCAAGGGGAAAGGAATCCTGCCACTGCCACCATATTGGCACCATGGGAGGGGCTGGGGAAGGTGCCACCTGAACTAACTCTTCAGTCCCATGCCCAGTAAATTATGACTCAGGGTTCAAAATGGTCTTTCCCAGAAGCAAACTCAATTTAAGCTAGAGGGAAATCCTGGACATAGCATCTCAAATTGTAAAGGACTTCCTGGAAGTATGAAATAAAATAGCATGCTGGCAAACAAATTTGCTAAATATAACCATTAAGCAATTCAATAAACATTTTCACTTTCTCTCAAATACATATGACAGTAGAAACTGTGAAATAAATTGACCCCAATGTGCAGTTGAGTATGAAACCCCTGGGATGATTTTGGCCATGTGAGTGGAGACACTTACCTTATGCCTAGCAACAGCTAGTTTAGAATATACTTTGCTAGGAATGAAAAATTCAGTATAAATTAGAAAAAGAGGGTAAAAAAGGTTTGAGAAAGGGAAAATCATTTCTACCCTTCATTCTCATGTTTATTTTTCTTTATATAAGACTTGCTTTTAAAGATTTCTATAAGAGAAAAAAATTTTGAAAATACAAAAATATTAATAGTAAAAAATTTCACTCTTTGGATCTCAGTCTGATGGATTCTCCGATTGTAGCATCTCATAAGACAACTTATAAGAGAAGCTTCTTTTGTTGATTTACCTTGATATATCAAAAATCACAAAAGTAAAATGTTAACATAATCATCTTTCTCCCTTTCCTCCTATCATATTCATTTTCTAACTACTTTTTTTCTTATTCCTAAAAAGAATATATTGTATATACTATAAAGTTTAAGCCTGAAGAATCTTTTCCTAGTCTATTTCGTGTTTTAAGAAACGCTTACCTCTCATCTATTTACTTGCTCATTCTATGCTCTTTCCTTGTATGGAATTCAAGCTCCATTGGAACCAAGACGTGTCTGTTTTGTTCACTATTCAATTGGCAATGTTACTCTAGAGCTATACCTGACACAAATATTGAGCTCAGTAATTTTTGGTGGATACGCTATTATTACTTTTCTTAAAATGATATGTGTGAGTATTGTGCAGAACCAACCAGCACAATGTTCATACTAGAAAAAGAAAGGAAACTCTCCAAGTTTGTTAAATGTTCAAGCTAAAATAAAAATTTAGGGATTTTAGTTTTAAGTTTTATCTGATGGTCAAAAAATATGTTTAAATTTTGCATAATATAAGTGAGTAATATGATTCCTTTTTTCTTTCTTTATGGAATGGTGTACCATCAAGCTGAAAAGAAGGTTTAAATATCAGATATATAGTTAGATGACATGTGGTTTAGCATATCTGCTAATCCGGAGATTCCAAGATTACCTCCCCTTCCTAACAAATGAGAAACTACCGGAGGAGCTTAGCCAATTAACAATTTCCTAGAACCAGATACAATTTATTTTCAAACTGGGACATTTTCAAAAGTGAAATGAGATGCTTTCACTGATCACACCAGGACAATTGGAATAAATGATATTGTCTGGGGAAAATTGAGGTTTTATTTCACAATACTTAGAATGATGACATAAAGAAAGTACATTTCTATCAGAAAGGTCTGTGAAAATATCCTAATGAAAGAGTCTGAAGACATACCCTTTTACACAACATATACAATCAGGAATGCTGAAAAACCTGGCATTTCCCCAGTATCCAGAAAGTCAGATTCAGAAGATTTACTAAATGAAACATCTAATTCAAAAGACACTGATAACCTAACAAAAATTTGGAGGAATCAACATAGATTGCCTGGTACCCCAAACCGAACAGTAGTAAATGGTAATGATAACTGCGTTGTAAGCTTGTGAACATGATAGGATTTTCTAAACGTTTGGTTTTCGTGTCTGGATTTACTCTTCTAATCCCAGAAGAGGAATTGGTTTGAATTATGCTTCCTAAAGTAGTTCTGCTTTTCATTTTTGAAATAATTGTGGTTTGCATCTGGCCACTGTTTATATGTAACATATTTACTGTAATGCTACAAAATCTGACACTGGTTTCTAATACAGAGCTGCAGTAATCTGGTTCACATTTCTATAGTCTGTTTCATGAAATATTTGAAAGTACTTGTTGAGAATGGGAAGAATAGATAAGCTCTTATTTAACATGAACAGGACTCATGTGAATAACTTCAAGACCAGACTAAGAAAAGGGTAGTCTGAGGACTGAAAACTCAGGCTACTTACAGGGAGTGCTTTGTTTAAAATATTAAATTGCCACTGGCTCTAATGTAGACTAACCAGTTCTGAAAAGGCTGAAGCTGATAACAAGTTCTAGTCAAGTCTTAATGCATCAAGGAGTAGGGAGACTAGTTGGAAGACTGATCATAGAGCTTGATTATGTTTGTATGATTCTGCAAGTGTTCTTAGGTAATAGACTTAGGTGTTTAAATGTTTACAGATGTTTTCATGGATATTATTTTGCCATCTTTTTCTGTTTGCTCTTGCTTTATACCTATTTCTGGTTTAGAAGTGCCTACATTCAGTCTTTAAAGTAATTATTTTATGATTTTTCTATATAGTTCTTGATTTTATAAACATAGTACCTATATAGAAACAAGATTTTTAGATTATTTTAGAAAAGATTTAGTAAATCAAGAAAAAAGTAATGGAAATTTTATGAGAAAACATCAAAGATGTTATATTATCTATAACATCTATAGATAATATAATATAATCTATAATCTATATTATATTAATATATTGTATATTATATAATATAATCTATATTATATTATCTATATACCTGCAGTAGGTAACTATAAGTCATTTTGTTTCTGCTGCTTGACACATTATTTAGTATCAAAATATTATATTCCCAACTTAATAAATTAGATGCATGGGAAAAGGTGAAAAAGCCAAAAAAATTTTAGAAAATTAATTTAGCTTAATATTGTTGATTTAGATATACTTCAAGACCTTTTGATATTTTTACATTTATTTTTAAATTTTAAAAGGAAAAAAGTTTAGACTTGACTTATTTTATAAAAGGTGATATAAACATTAACCATAATAATGAAATTATATTTTATAAACTGTGTTTTTATACAGGCAATAATTCTCATAGTTATATTTGTGATTGTAGTAAAGAGGTAAAATAAAAATAGATGTTATCACAGGAATATCTTTCATCTACCAATAAGCTATATTAAACAACTATGAAAGTCACAAAAACAAACACAAAACTAAAGCTAAACAAATTTTCTGAATGATTTAAAAATGAGCAAATATAAGCATGAACCACTAAATATCGTTCCGTTATATTTGGCAAAAATTAATTTTGACTCATTGAAAACATGACTATTCAATACAAATGATTAGAGGTAATTAAATTCTGTTTTATAAAGTCAGGTGAGAAAATGAGTACTACCTGAGTTTTAAACCCAGTTGTTTTGAATTTATTATCACACTACCAGATTTATTGGCTATCCTCTACAATTGTATGTATTAGAAATGGGCAATCTATTCCAGAACATGCAGGGAGAAATAATAAAGTCCAGTTATAAAATTATAGCACCAAAAATTAATAAACATTTAAGTACATCCTTATATGTACATACAGAATATATCCTATCTTATAAAAATTTCTGCATATCTTCATATATATGTATATTGATATATAGCTACTTATCTATAGACATGGTATTCAAACTTTTATAAAGAATTTAACATAGTCAGATTTTTAATGTGTTACTTTCACATTAGTTCTGGAAAATGACTCTTCTAATTGTATGACAGAACCTATGACAGCAGGGATTTGAGTGTTTGGTGGTTTTGTGTATGTGTGTGTGTCTGTGTGTGTTTGTGTATGTTTCAGCAATAATATCTGGCACTGTGTGATCCATAAATGGGTCAACCAATATTGAGTGACTAAGTACTATTAACTATGAAAGTAGTAAAAAAAAATCAATGTTTTAGTAATATTATGACAATTACCCAGATAATTTTAGACATCAGAATTTAGATGTATTTTTAAGTTTATTTCAGTCAAATGTTTGGTTTTTGTAATAGTTGGCATTTATTTTTACATATAAAAAGTACTAACAAAATAACTAAGAAAATAAGGAATCCAAGCAGAACCAAAGAAAAAATATGACTGAAATAGATATTTCTTTCAATCATTCATTGTATTCGCTTAGGTAATAGTCATATAGTAAGAAACACTGAAATCATTGTCATGTTTTCATGAAGGTTGTATAGTAATCATCAAAGAAAAATTTCCATTTGCCGTGGTTTATATATTTTAAAAAGCTTATATCGTAGTTGAATTCTATTTTTATTGATTTCATAACACAACACTTAGAGTTGTGTTAATATGAGTAAAATGTCATATGAATTCTAAAAAAATGTGTTTTTCAAGTTTTTTTTCAATTCTAATAACTGCAGATATAGAAATGTATGATTTTGTTTTTGCATAAGCATTACAAGGACACATTCAATACAATATAATTAGAAGTTTAATCAGGCGAGTGGAGTGTGAACCATTACACAGGAAATATAGGTCCTGAGGCAATAGGAATCTTATGTAGAAAAGTACACTTATTACCTTCTGGAGAATGTTTGGATTTGCAATTTACTAAAGTGTACAATAGCCAATGGCTTCTGTAAGTTGTGTGTAACTTGTTTAGCCTGTAAACCATGCTACAGTGCATAATAAGGCATTAACTAGATACGGTTACCCATTCAAGCCTGCCATCCTTTGAGCTGTACATAAAAGGGCATTTGCAGGATAATGTATCCACTTCTTTATTGTAGAGTTTCTTTGTTTATATATCAGCATACTAAATTTAGTAATTAGCAATAGGTCTCAGTTCATTTAATGTGAATGAGCAAGATCTCAACTCTACTACATTCTATTAGGGTGTAATAGCTCTCTTGACCCCCACCTAGGAACAAGTTATTCACCACCAGGGGAGAATAAAAATGGCAGTGGCTTCCTTTCTATTCATGGAGATGCAAAGTATTCATTATTTGTATTAATGAGTGAAGAAAATGTGAGATTACTTTTATTTTATCAGAGCCAAACTGTAGTAAATCATCGCACAAATGTGCACTTTTACGGTTTGAGCCACAAATTGAAGTAAACAATAATATTTTCGCCTCTTCTTTTATGAATAGAAACTTCAAACATAAAATAAACATTTCCAATTGCTTTTTCTCTCAACATGCAGGAGGAGAAACAATTTTCTGAAGTTAATAACATTTCTGCAGAGGCTGTGGGGAAATCATGCAAAGCTAAACTGCATACCATGGAAGCCTGCTAAACAAAAAAACTTTTTGGAACTTCCATTACTTTTTATTCCTTATTGTTCTATGAAATTTAAAGTACTTTAAAAAAGTAACCATTTTTTAGAAACTGGATGTCTTATACATCTCAGAGAAGATGGCATTTGAGCTGTCATCCACTCATACATCAATTGAATTCCTGAAAGAAGGTTTTTCTCAAGTATGTTTACTTTGACTTCTCTAGAAATATATGTGAGTTCTGTTATTTTTAAAGCATGCCTTAATGGACAAAGAAAATATTATTTCAATAGGTTGTAACTTTTTTGATGAAGACATTTGTTTTCCAAATTATGATTTGATAGCTGTAGTTTTACATAATGGAATGGATATAATATTCTCTTTTTCATATTTGGCACTCTTTTAGGAAAAAGCTTTTTAGAAAAAAATACGATGTAGAATTTTAATGCCTTGTGAACATCAAATTCGTAAGTCTGAAATCGCCTTGCTCTCTACTCTTTCACGTTAGTCAGAAATCACACTGTAGCTAAGAAAACCATAATACCTTGCTAAGTCTAGCACCTTTTATTGGTAGAACTGAACATAAAGACCTTCACTCTGGCATCAGTAGCTTAAGACAAATGACAGCAAACTTTTTCGTACAGGGCCAGAGAGTAAATACTTTAGGCTTTGTGAGCCATACATTCCCTGCAGGAGTTACTTCTCTCATAGTGCAAAAGCAGACATTGTTATATAAATAAAAATGCATGGCTATCTCCCAATAAAGTATTACTTATAGACTTTGAAATTTGAATGTCATATAATGTTTACATGTGATAAATTATTATTTTTATTTTTCAAACATATTAAACTATAAAAACCACTCTAACTTACAGGCATTAAAGAGATGAATAGTGGTCCACTTTTGGCTTGTGAGTCATAGTTTGCTGATCTTTGGGTTGTTGTGCTAGCTAAAATACGTGCTTGCATTTCTGAGCTTGTATTGTCTAATCTTCTTGCTTTGATTTTTGATAACTGCTTCCTATCTCACCAGACTTTCAACACAGTGTTGCAGACATAGTCTTTGCTGGATTCATTAAGCCTTTTCTGACTGCTCAATCTCCTGCTATATTGCTTTTTTTTTTCTCCAGCAACTTTCCTTGGTAGGATTTCCTTTCATAAATCAACAAATATATTGTTAACATGATGTTATAGACTCATGTTAGGTCTGTTCATTTCTCCAACCTATTGTTTTTTTCTAATTCTACCTACTTAATTTTTTTCTTCAAGACTCAACTTACTATGGATACAATGATAGAAACAACAAAGGAAAGAGCATTGAACAAATCATACAAGATCTTTGCTCTCACACAGCTAAATGGAGAAAAAAAAGTGTCATGATCAAAAACAGTGTGGTTTGAATATTTCCTATTAAAGTAATAGACTATGGGTTGTTGGTCCCAGTATCTACAAACTTTGACTGATGCTGGCAGGATTCTGATTTGCTACAGCACGTATATGATTAAATTTTTTATTCAACCTGATATACATATTAATATGTATATTAATACATATTACAGTCTAAACATTGAGTCATGTTTAGATTCAATGTGGCCAATGCTTCCACTTTTTGTATATATAAGTATATGTAATTTCAGTTTGTCCCACCCAAACTCTTATTCAAGCAACTTTATACTAGAGTTGCTAGATCATTTCATGTTTTAGTCTTACATTGAAGATTGAAGACAAAATAAATATTCAGATGAACAGTGAATAATTATACAATAACTATTCCGTGTCAAGCATAATTCTTAGCACTTTATATACGCTAAATAATTTTCATAAGAACCTATAAGTTAGGAACTAGGTTTTGTTTTTTTTGTTAATTTTTATTGTGAACTCGGGTTTCTTAGGAATTTGACTAAAAAGTATAACAGCAATTCTTTGAATAGTTTTTTAACACATGTACAACATGTGTTGGGCCATGGACCAAATTTTAGAGAAAATTGCGATGGTCCATGGCTGTATCAGTTTCTGCATGTCTTCCCTAGGAATTCACAGCAAATGAATATTGTTGTCATATAAAATTCTGACTGTCATAATTATATAGATCTATCTTCTATAAAACGTATCTCTAAAACTACATCCAAATTCATGTTAACATCTATCTTACTGGCAATTACTTAAACATATAGTTTTCTAATCTATTGCATATCAGATAAAATCAAATTGCTAAGTGAAATTTAATGGTATGAAACAAAGTAAATAGGAACTGACAAAAAAAGTATTAAAATGGGTAACAATATGTGAATCTCTAACTAGAAGCTATTTAATCAGAAATAATTAGGTCATAAATTGATCGTGATTGAAAAGTATAGAATTTGTTATTTAAAATACTAATTTTGTAGAAATTTATTAGTGCAAATGTGTAATTGAAAGCAAGGATAAATATTCCTTTAATACTCAGCTCTATGTGGAGTATTATTTCTATAATTTCTTGAGAAGATACATAAAACTGCTGCATTTCAAGAAACAGCACTGAAGAGGTATAAAGGCATAGTTACAGAAAAATAAAATAGATGTTGTTCAGAAAGTTTAATTTTTAAGAGAATGCTAGCAAAAGAAACCTAAACCAAAACCATGTAGAGAAATTAATTCTAAAAAAAATCTGCTAATAATAAAGATAATATTCTTGTTTATAACAGATTTACCACTCTGTGCACACATTAAAAGTTCTTGGGTAATCTTTGTATTTTTATGGCATAGAATGAGATTGTATAGTTTATACATTTTTTTTTTGTTAGCAATCTGAAGGGGTAGAATAGACACCCTCCAAAAATTTGGTCCAGATGATAAGACTGAAGATGCCACACACGTACACACACACACACACACACACACAAACACCAGCAAGGTGTGAAAGGAATGTCACGTACATATGGGGCTTTTCTGGGGACAGTAGAACAAGCCTCTCAAACTGGTCTGAAAAAGGCTCCAGAGAGTGGGGAATGGAGACTGGGTATGCTCAAGAACTGTGGACAGGGCTAAGATTTCTGTGCACCAACAGTGACTTTCATGGCTTGAATCTTTCGTCAATGGTAAATGGAGAGACTCTCTGGCTCTTTTATCGGGTTTTCCAAATGTGGGGAAGATAAAGAAAGTGGTATGAGCAAGGCTTAAAAGATGTCAGCAACATCAAAAAAAGGTAATGAAGGTCTTCATTGCCATTTTCTTATTTAAGGCAGAAAGTAATATTAGATAACTTTGGAAACCTTTTTAGTGCTGTTATTTTATAAATTATCAGAATCTCACCATGAAAACTAATTTTTTCCTTATATGGTATTTGTCACATTTATCCTGGATGCTTCCCATATATATACTTATTTCAAAATATTATGGGGTTACAAATGTTTTTGGTTACATGGATCACTTTTGTAATACTTGAGTCATTACTGTAAGTGTCCCCATCACACAAATAGTGGTCATTGTATCCATTGGGTAGGTTTCATCCATCTCTTCCTATCCCCTCCATCCTGCTTGATTTCCACTGAGTTGTATTTCCCTCTGTGTACATGTGGGCTCATCAGATAGTTGCAATTTAATAGCTAGTACGTGTGGTGTGTGTTTTTCAATTCTTGAGATACTCCACTTAGGAGAACGGTCGCCAGTTCCATCCAAATGTTGGAAAAAGGAATTAATTCATCATTTTTATGGCTGAGTGGTAGTCCATGGTATACATGTACCATATTTTGTTAATTCACTCATTAATTTATGGGCACTTGGGTTGATTCCACATCTTTGCAATTGTGAATTGTGCTGTAATAAACATTTGAGTACAGATATATTTTTGATAAAATAACTTTTTTTCTTTTGCGTAAATACCCAATAGTGGGATTGCTGGACAAATGGTAGGTCTACTTTTATTTGTTTGTTTATCTACATACTGTTTTCCGTAGAGGTGGTACTAATTTTCAGTCCCACCAATAGTGTATAAATGTTCTTTTCTCTGCATCCATGCCAGCATCAATGTACACAAATCAGTAGCATTTCTATACACCAATAACAGTCAAGTTGAGAGTCAAATAAAAGATTCAATGCCATTCATAATAGCTACAAAGAAAATAAAATACCTAGGAATATACTTAACCAAGGAGATAAAAGATCTCTACAAAAAGAATTATAACATTGAGGAAAGAAGTTGCAGATGACACAGATGGAAAAACATATGTTAATGGATCACTAGAACCAACATTGTTAAAATGTCCATACTACCCAAACTGATTGACAGATTCAAGGCACTCCCCATCAAAATAGGAATAGCATATTTCACAGATACAGAAAAAACCCCATGCTTCATTTGGAATCAGAAAAGAGTCTGAATAGCCAAAGGAATCTTAAGCAAAAAACAAAACAAAACAAAAAAACAAATTAGGAGGCATCACATTACCAGACTTCAAACTATACTACAAGGGTACAGTAACCAAAATAGCAAGGTCCTGGCACAAAAATACAGACATAGACCAGTGGAACAGAACAGAGAACTCAGATATAAAACCACCTACATATAGCCAACTGATCTTTGACAAAGTAGGCAACAATATACACTGGGGAAAAGAAGCCCTATTCAATAAATAGTGCTGGGAAAATTGGATAGCTACATGCAGAAGAATGAAACAGGATCCATATCTCTCATCACTTAAAAAAGTTAATTCAAGATGGATAAAAGACTTAAATGTACGGCATGAAACTATAAGAATTCTAGAAGAAAAAGTTGGAAAAACTCTTCTAGATATCAGCCTAGGCAAAGAATTTATGATTAAGACCCCAAAGGCAAATATAGCAACAACAAAAATAAATAAATGTGATTTCATTAAATTTAAAAGCTTCTGCATAGCAAAAGCAATAATCAACAAAGCCAATTGATAACTTACAGAATGGGAGAAGATATTCGCAAACTATATGTCCAATAAAGGGCTAATATCCAGAATCTACAAAGAACTCAAACAAATCAGAGAGTAAAAAACAAACAACCCCATTGAAAAATGGGCAAAAGACATGAACAGAAGCTTTTCAAAAAAAGACAAATGGCCAATAAATATATGAAAAAATGCTCAGTGTCACTAATCATCAGGGAAATGCAAATTAAGACCACAATGAGAAATCGCCTTACTCCTGTTAAAATGGCTTTTATTAAAAAGTCCATGGAAAGTGGTTTTTAAGAAGTCAAAGCAGCAAGCAGTGAACAATTTAGAATGTTTCAAACATATTGTTTATTTAGGGGGTTGTACTGAAACAGAATAAATTATTATTTAATTAACAGGCCTCCAAGTTGTTGTCCTCAAACATATAGCCAATGACTATAAAATGCAGCTAGCTATTCATTTTGTTTTCACTTGTTTTCTCTGAGACTAATTTCTTCATGGTATTTCTGTCAATAAGTGTGAAGATTCAGAAGAGGAAGTATGGAATATGGACATCATATATTTCTATTCAGTTAGGACTTGGTCTTCACGGCAAACCTATGCATAATCAATGAAATAAAGTAATGCCTTAAACAAAAACCCAAATATTTTTAATATTTTGAAGATAAGTTTTATTACACAGAGGCGGTTAATGTTAGTGTAGGCTTAATAAAAGGCAAAGAGTTTATATCTTACATTGTAATAAATTGATCAACAAAAATTTATAGAATATCTATCATGTGCTAGTTACCACACTAGTCAGAAGGATTCATATTTGAAAAAAAAATAAAATAACCCGTTTTCAAGGAGAAGTCTGATGGGCAAAAGTGACATTAACAAATAATTAATAATTAAGCATTGTAAGTATATATTTTTAAATAAATGACATACAGTGTACTATGAAAGCATATAATAAGACTTAACCTGGTCTAATGTCATTGATAAATTTTCTGAGAGTGCAACTTAACACTTATTATTTTGTTGGAATTGAATCATTTTCCTCGCCTAAAAAAATAAAGCCGTTTTTATTCAGTGAATTTTATACTCCTTCTGGTTTTTTATTCAATAGTTGAATAAATATGTCATGCATTTCTTCATTAATATGATCACAGCAGATGTTGCCTATTATTGATTGAAGGCACAACTCAAATTTTCCTCAGATTGACTATGATCTGTAAATGAACCTTCTTAAACAAAGTTATTCATAGCATTACAAATTTCCTTAATTGCAGGTATATGTAGCCTGTTCTTCTGTTTTCTTTGTTTATAGACTGCCAGAAAAGATTTAGAAAACACTCATGCGGAACGTACATGGTAATTATACAATACAGCATTTCTATGATATCCCAGTCTGGAACTGTCCATCAAGAAAGAGTAAAATCTGCTTGGGATGTGCTACTCTTATTGAAGTTAAAATGCCTTTTAGTCACGGCATCTAGCTCCACTTGAAGTTTACAAATCAGCTACTGGTAATATGTCCCAAAAGTGTATTCAGCATTCATATGACACCCACTGGTAGATAGCTTTGAAAAATAGACATTAGCTTATCTTTAGTTTTTTTGCACCGAATATTGTCCGTTAGACACTGTTATAGACACTAGAGGATATTACAGTAAAGAAGCCTTGCTGACTGCCCTGGAAGAGCTTCATGCTTAGTGTTTTCTAATCTTTATGGTAAAACTCAGTTTTTCCTTTCGATATGGCAGTGGATCATTAGGTAACGTTAAGTAACATTTCCACCATGTTTTATTTCCCTAAGTGCAAATTTCTACTGTAGTCTTTAATGGAGTTCATCAGTAAGCAATAGCTAATCAAGTTGCCTCTTCATTTTAGTATATTTCTTCATTGTTGAGAAATCAATGATTTGTTAGATAACTATAAAAAAATAAAATAGCTTAAAATTAGACCATAGCTAATTTTAAAGACATATTTTAAAACATATGTAACATTTTATTCACCTAGTTACCATTTATGAAATGCCTACCATATGTCAACCATTGTATATGGGTTTTATCTAAACTTCACAATAACTTGGCAAAGAAAATATAATTGTCCATGTTAAACAAATAGACTGAAGTCCAGAAATATTAAGTAACTTACAAAATTTCACACAGCCGATAACTGGTACCATCATGATGTGTGTTTGACTTCACCGTCTATGTTACTTCTTTTGCTTCAGTATCTCTAAAACACCTTTTCCTGACTGTTTCAGAGAAGATTCTGCATGGTCTTTAGAAAAACTATTTTTTAGAAGTAACAGAATATTTTTAGAGCAAGTGATATCATGTAATTGGAAGTGTTTGCTTGCAACAAAAGTGCCAAGCAACAAGGTGTATTTTATGAAATAAGCATCATTACTATACTATTTAGTTCACTGAAGTTGAAAACCTTAAACAGTATCACAGTGGACTGAAAGAGCTAACATAGTTTCAAAAATTTTACAATTTCCAGTGAGTCATCTATCTATTGCAGAAATATATTGATATCCAAATGGGTTTCTTGGAACTGCCAGTGACCTCCAGATTTCATCTTTCCAATATCTGTGAGTTACAGATTTTTTTTTCCTTTTGGTCCTATTATTTAGGCCCATGCTAAAAAGAAGCAGAAACTGACACATATGAATACTGGTTATTTAACTCAACCATATACATATAGTTCCCTCTCTGATAGAATATTTAATAACGATGATATTGTCCTTTGCCCATTTATTGATGAGGTTGTTTGATTTTTTTTGTTAATTCTTTTGACTTCTAGATAGATTCTTGTTATCAGACCTTATTTTTAAAAGATCTGTTTTGAAATATGTACTCTGGTAAAAGCAAAGACAAACATACACACAAACTTTTAAAACCATGATGCATTTATAAGTTTCAGTGATATTCCAAATATTTGTGGTACCATCAGAAGCTGAGGCTGTTGCTAAAATTGTGACTGATTTGTACAATCAGTTGTTACTCTTGTCTCATTTTCCAAAGTGATCATGGAGAGTTTGAACCCAAACTACAGATGGATTATAGCAGAGATAACAACAATGCAGTCTTAGAGACAGAACCTGGGCTTGAGTCTTTGTTCTTCTGCTTTTTACTAGCTAGGGACGGTAGGAACCAATTTAAATTCACCATTGCTCAGTTGTTTCATCTATAAAATGGGGATGATAATTCCCATAGTAGAATGAATTGCAGGTAATATTTATTGTGAAAATACTGTATAAACTAGGAAGTATTTTAAAAATACAATTGCTGTTTCTGTTTCTGCATACCGTATTTTTGTTCATTTGTTTGTTTTTAGTCATTGTTTATATACTCAAACCAGGGTCTTAGGGTGAATATTTGAAAAGCAAGTCCAACCATGAGAAAGTCTTTTTCCATGGTTTAACTCTATTTTGTTTATAAAGTGGCTAAAATCTCTACCAAACAAAAAATAGGTCAGTTGTATAACATAGATTTTTATGAAAGCAATAATATAATGTATATACATTTTAGAAAAATAAAAAAAACCTTTAGGGTTATGGGATCATTTTCATTCTCAATCAAGTTTTAATTCAAGGGTTTGTGTGTTAGTTTTTGATTATTTTCCAAATCAGCCACTTAAACAATAAAACTAATACTGACACATTACCCAAAGTTATAAATAAAGAGTATAACTTAGTGTGATTTTTCTTCTAACCCATGTACAAATTATATAAAATCTTATTAAAGAATCACTCTGATCAATTTTTTTAATATAAGAGGAAGACACCCTTGTAAAGTACATTTTACAATTTCCTCCTGGCTCCCTGACTCTTGTGTTGCTGTTAATCGTTAACGTTGAATATTTTTTCCCTGCATAATTCAGAATCATGATGGGAAATTTCATTGTTTGACTTCCTATAGTACCTTACTGAAGACAGTCCACTTAATCATTGTATTTAACAGATTAGATAAGGTTTCATCCTTGCTTTCCGTTTTACTCCAGCAATTTAATATTGTGGTTGGCTTGCACGCTTGTAATTAAAAAGTGACTTATGAAAGTCACTGCAAACAAGACATGTAGCTACCAGTACTGGTGACGAGATGCAATAATAATACAATGTCAAAACAGTATGATAGTTTCAATAATTACTCCTGGTTTTGTTTCAAAAGATAGTTAAACATGAAGTTATGTTTCCTATTCCAAGTAAAGTGGTACCTGGAGCAGAAGAAGAGTGAAACAATATTGATATACTATGCAGCTTTAAGATGATGGGTCAATATTATGTCTTCTATATTTATGTCTTGACATTTCTTTGTGTGCTGCCATTTTGGTTTCAGTGCTTTTTAAGGTAAAGTATTCCTCTCAATAAATTTGGTTTCCTCTATGTTCTGGAACTGCACTGAACTCCAAAGTAGTAATTCCCCTTAAACATACAGCAAATAGTGGTGCTATCCAGAGTCCGTATTGTCTACTAGATGAAGCTTGTCTTCAGCATGCCCAGTACACCATATGAGCTTCCTAGCTTTGTGGACTTTCTCTTCAGGTAGTAAAATTTCTTGCAATCTCTCCCTCCCTCTCCCTCTCTCTCTCTCTGTCACTTATGCAAATAAAATAAAAGAACAAATAAAATTTATTCCAGCCTGCAAACCATTATCATGCACCTATACCTCTGCCAGGCATGGAACTGAATACTGAGGATAATTGACACAGTCTTAGCTCATAAGGAGTTAACAGCAAAGGGTAATCGAACATAAGAATAGCCAATAGGAAATTGTACAATCTGCTTTACAAGGGCTTTTTTTTCTTACATAAAAGGCAAAATGAAACAAAAAAGTAACATCAAAACACATTAAGTGGGGTGAATTTTTA
The DNA here is from genome assembly GCA_963574885.1 of Lepilemur ruficaudatus. Lineage (NCBI taxonomy): Eukaryota > Metazoa > Chordata > Mammalia > Primates > Lepilemuridae > Lepilemur > Lepilemur ruficaudatus. The sequence continues at coordinate 106,034 of CAUYRT010006349.1, read as the reverse complement.
TAAGATTTGATATAATTCATTCATAGTTTAGACAATCATTGAAGAGGATATTTTGATAGAATTCTATATAATAGAATATACAGTTCTATTATGACCCAGAATGGTTGGGATCAACTCATCTTTGGAGTAGATTCATATCAGTATAAACTCTAATATTATAATTAATCTTCTTGCTAAATAACAAATATGTCTAAAAATTAATAAACGTGTCTAAACAATTTTAGAGGGCATGAAAACCTGTTTCCACCATGTTATGAAATAAAGTAACCAATCAGGGAATAAGGAAAGAAGATGTGATATGAGGTATGAGTCCCAAGCACTGGGTCAGGAGGAAGAACCTGCTATGATTCCTTCCCCTGGGGAGGCAGAGAACAACGAGCTAGCACTGCAGCAGCCAGCTGATCTTCACAGTTGAGGAGACACCGCCCCTTGCTTTAACACCCTGTCTCCAAGCAAGGAATTCCCTAAATTTTCCAAGCAGAGCTAACAACAGCAATTTATGTTTTTATATTTAATTAGCTATAATGCGGTATAAATTACTTATAACTAAATATTTTCATTTTGAGTCTACAATTCTGTAAGTTTTGATAAATATACACACCCATACATATATGCACCACTGCAAAGAAGATATGGAGCATTTCCAACATCTCAAAAACCTCACTCATCTTTGCAGTCAATTATTCCACCTCCAGTGTTTTCTGAAATGATACATTAGTTTGTTATTCTCTATGTTCATATATATGTGCTATTTTGACTTGGACATCTTCTGTTCAGTGTGAGGATTTTGGATCCATCCATGATATCACATCTATTAGGAATCCACTCTTTCTTATTGCTCAGTAGTGTTCAGTTGTATCAATAGATCACAATATGTTTGTTCATTCACTGGTTGTTAAGACGTGGTTTGATTCTAGTTTGGGACTGTTATGAATAAAGTTACTTTGAAGATTCATGAGCAGGTCTTTCTTATAGATATATAGTTTAACTTATCTGGGCTAAATACTTTGTAATGGAACCCTTGGGTTGTATATTATAGTATAAGAAACTGCAAATTGTTATTCAAAGTGTTTGTACAATTTTACATTCCCATCATCAGTATATGAGAGTTCCTGTTTACAACTTTACCAACACTTCCTGTTGTCATTCTTCTTAATTTTAGCCATTCTTCCAGTTGTGTAGTAGTATCTCAATCTGTTTTAATTAACATTTTTCTGATGACTAATGGTGGTGAATATCCTTGCATGCTTATATATCTCCATTTGCAACATTTGTTTAGCACCTTTGCTTATTTTTCTCCAAATTTTATTATAAAATTTTTCAAATATACAGCAAATGTGAAAGATTTGCCAGTTGATATGTATATATCCACCACCTACATCCTATCATGGCATTTTGCTACCAGTTTTAAAAATCACCTATCCATTCTTTCATCTATTCCATCAGTTCAGCAAAGAAAGTAAATTGCTGGTAGTACATTTTCTCTCAAATATCAGAATATGAAACTAAATAAATGGCTTCTAATATTTCCAGAGTTCTGTTATGTTTTTTTCATGAAAAATACATACAGTTGTGAAACAAACCCATCCCATATCAATATGTAGAATGTTACCTTCACCCTAGACTATTCCCTCATGCTTTTTCCCAGTTCATCTTGGTCCCAAACCTCCCAGAGGCAATCAACTTTCTGCTTTATTTTTATCATAGATTAGTTTTTCCTGTTCTGAAATTTATTTATCCATTATAGAATATTTACAAATTTATGTTTATCTTTTTTCCTGTGAATAGTTTTTGAGGTTTATTCAGCTTGTTGTACCAGTCCTTTTTCATTGCTGAGTAATATTTCATTGAATAGTTATCTATCTATTCTCCTTTTGAAGAATTTTTTTTTTAAGTTTATATCTATTATGAATAAAGTTATAAACACTCTCATATAGTGCTTTTTTGTGAATACCTGTTTTCATTTCTGTTGAGTAAAATCCTAGGAGTAGAATTGCTGGATTATGGGGTAAATTTACATTGAGTTTCATAAGAAACTGCCATAAATTATTTCAATAGTGTTGTACATTTTTGTGTTTCCACTAACAATGTGTGAGAGCTCTGGTTGTTCCACATCCTTGCTAACATTGATATAAACAGTCTTTTTATTTTTAGTTATTCTGAGGTATGTGAAGTGGTATCTCATTATAATTTTAATTTGCTTTTCCCTGATTACCAACAACACTGGGCACTTTTCATGTGGTTATTAGACATTTGACAGTCCTTATCAAATATTTTCTCTCATTATATGGCTTATCTTTCTGTTCCTAGTGGTGTCTCTTGAAGTCTAGAATGTTTTACTTTTGACAAAATCTTAATTGATGATTTTTTCTTTTATGGTTTGCGCTGTTTGTGGGCAATATAGGAAATTTTTGATGGTGTCAAAGTGAAAAGGTATTTGTTTTATTAAATTTTTATAGTTTTAGGTCTATGGTCCATTTTAAGTTAATTTTGTGCATGGTGTGAGGTAAGGGTCAATCATTTCACATCCCATTTTTTGCATATGGTTGTCCTGATGTTCCTGCCAAGAATTTATGATAAAATAACACTGTACTAACAAAGATTAGTTAAATAATCTTTTATTATTTAACTGGGGGATTAAATAAGGGAATTATAACTATAGAGCAATTTATGTCTCCAATGAACACTGACTTAACATATCACTTTAAATAAATGGAGAGAGTATAATGAAGTCCCTATGACCACACTTACTAGTTTAGTATGAGTAAATATTTGGTACTGACTTATCTGAAAGTGCAGGTGTCACTGAACAAGCTCATCTTCAAATTGCCTATGATATGATGCCTAGCACTCAATCAACGTGGCTGCCATCCCCTTGATTTAAGATGATTCTTTCCCTGTTTAGCTCTCAACCTGTTTTATAATGCCAGAGACTGCTTTTTCTTCACTGCTGGCAGCATTCCTAATAATAACTAAAGTCCTTGGAGTCCAAATTAAAGATAGCAAGACCCGTGGTGAGAAGGAATTTCTCTCTGTGTCTTGCTTCGGTCCATTTTTCTATAATTGAAATTTCTTGTTTTGTTTTGCTTACATCTCATACTTTTCCAAATAATTGACAGTGGGAATGAATATTCCCCTCACATCCTACACACAAGGATATGGTCTACCTGTTGTCTCCAACAAGACAATCATTTCAGATTACAAATTTCAGCTTCCATGCAGGTGATACACATAGGTAGATGAGGGTTGTTTTCTTATACTTCTTTGTAAATTTTGTAATAAAAGAAGAGCTCTTTCATTGTTTAGAATTTCTTTGACGCTGAGTTATTTAATTTGTCACAGAGTGAAATCAGTATTAAAAACCAGACTGCACCATGTCTAGCCAGGGTAGTTTCCTATTAAATGGTGCTTCAATGTGAGGGAAAGACCATTGTTTGTCTATTACTTTGGAAGTTTTCTGGAGCTCAATTACTTAGTTCCTTATTTCCTTTGTGCAACAGCTTTACTAAGAATGAATGCACATAGTTCTCCAAGAACTCACAACACTTTAAAAGCAAAGAACAATGTAAATCCACACATAGAAAATAACCTTTTTGTCCAAAACAAAAATAGCATGTCATTTTCATCATTGTCTTAAAGATCTTATGACCAACTTCCTGCCAAAGTTTGGGCTCTCATTATTTTATGTTAGTCTCTGCAAAAAGTAAGCTTTTCCCAAACATGTGTCTTGGAAATAGGAGTTCAGCCCTAAGTTAGTACCTACAAAATGTCAACTTTCCCCTTCTTTCTATGACTTGAAGAATCACTACCTAGAAAACCTGGTATTTCAGCCAAGTCAATATACAATCAGTAAATCTGGTTATATATGCTTATTTATATTATCTCTATCTTTTAAAAATAATTATAAAAAAATTATTGTTAGTGTAAAATTTATTTCTCATCAGTGAGTAATTATTGAAGGAAAGGACAAATACTAGTAGGTATAACTTTTGATTTATTTTGTCAATGAGTGATACATTATTCAGACTGATTCATCACAACTTGAGAAATAAAGAGAGGCATTGTGCCTGCCTTAGGAGAAAAACAGGAAGTGTCCTGCACATGAAGGAAATAGGAAGTGTCTTGCACAGGGAAAAAACAGCAAGTGAGCCTGTCTCAGGAGAGAAACAGGAAGTGTGTCTGCCTTAGGAGAGATACAGGGAGTGTCCCACACAGGGAGGAAACAGGAAGTGTCCTTCATGGGGAAAATCAGGAAGTGTCCTGCACCGGCAGTGTGCCTCCCTTAGGAGAGAAACAGGAAGTGTCCTGTACAGGGAGGAAACAGGAAGTGTACCTGCCGTAGGGGAAAACAGGAAGTGAGCCTGTCTCAGGAGAGAAACAGAAAGTGTCCTGCACAGGGGAGAAACAGGAAGTGTGCCTGCCTTAGGAGAGAAACAGGAAGTGTCGTGTAGAGGGAGGAAACAGGAAATGTCCTGCACAGAGGAGAAACAGGAAGTGTGCTTGTCTTAGGAGAGAAAAACAATGGAGGAGCATGTTTTATAGGTTTAGAAAGACAGGCCTGGAGGGGATGGGCACAAGAATCAAGACAAAGTGAGGTGGGCCATGGAGTCCATAGCAAAGACATAAAATGTTTATTCTGAGAGATCTGGTATTCCATGGGAGGGTTGTCATTACAGGAAAGGGGTGATCTCAGGTATTGAGAAGGTCACTGTTGCTCTGGCCCCTGTGTGGACACAGGTACTCCAAGGGCAGTGGGAGAAGCAAGAGTAGCCACGTAGAGGCTCTGCAGCTGTCCGTCTGTGAGAGGCTAGTGATGGGGATGGGCCAGCGGTTCTGGGATTGGTGTAATGACCCAAGGTAGAGTGAACAAGAGGCACTGATGGCTTGGATGTAGGATGTAGCCAAGGAAGGATATGAGGAAGCCCATGAAATGCAAGAAGTGCTTCAGAAACTCCAACCCTGTTTGTGACTTTAATACACCTTCTTTAGAATCTAATCATCCAAATGGATAAAAAGCAAAATTTAGGGATGACATAGAAATTATATAATCAGCACATTCAAATGGATATGTGCAAAACTTGTATTATTCTTATTATCTTAAGAAGAATACTTGTGTTTCTGTTACATCCAATGAACATTTATGTATATTTAATTTATATATTAAAAAATTATTTTCAAAAAAATCATATATAGTTGGGTCTACCTTTTTCAGCACAATGACATAATTGGAAATTTTCAAAATAACTTTGAGTAGTACACAATGTTTTTTTAAGGATAAGTAACAAAACTATGGTTTTTTAAAAAATACATATGTATATTATGAAACTCAGCAGGAACAAGAACTGTTTAGAATTTAGACTAACAAAAATCTCTTCAGTGAAGAGTTTTTATTGATGTTTAGAATTTCCAGCTCATGACGATAATAAAAGTTAGGACCACATTTTAGTCAATTTTATTACCATTTTTAAATCCTCTACCATCCTATTATTGCTTATACCCAGGGCTAACTGCTCCCTACCTCTTTCTTTGAAACCTATGCCATCAAGTTGCTTTGGTTAAAGATTCTCTCTGGCTTAGGTATTCCCTCTTTTAATCATTTATCATGTTATATTGATATTTACTGTTCTGGTTCTACAAACCCTCTGTCTTTTTAGTAAGCACTCAGTAATTCAGCTTAGTAATAATTTGGGCTGATGGTGAATTCCTTTTTGTGTAATAAACTAAAAATTACAAAATGTTAAGTATGTTCTTAAAGCATAGCATATTAAATCTATAAAATTCCACGTGGTCTCTCAATATTATCTCTGTTATTACGAATATAAGCAATAGTAGCTACAGATATTTTATGAACTAAAACCATCTCAGAATATTCCTAACCAACAGATTATCACAGGGCAGTAAAAGGAATCTGTATGTTTTGTAATTAACACTTGGCAAATCCATTCTGAGGTTCATTATGCCTCATTTTTCTACTCTATTTCTCACATAAACTCAGTTATATGCATTCCATATCTTTTCTCCTTTTGGGCATAATTTTGTCTTCACCTAATTGTGAGTTTTCTGTTGGCATCAATAAGATGACACATGATAGCCATAGGAAAATATTAAAAATTAATCTGATGGAATATATTCTGGTTTTATCTGCAAAATCATTTTTAAATGAAATGCTTTTCTGCAAATTAATTCTAAAATTGTTGAAATTTGAGCAAAGAACATTTTAAAATATAAATATGTAAGCCTCTGTAGCTGGTAAAACTCTTAAAAATAATCAAATTTCTTAAATTTAGAGAAAAATTGAGATGCATAAATGTTAAGTGATAAAAAAATAAAAAAAATAAAGAATATTAATGATTAGCAAGCTTGAACAATGTGATTCAATGAACTGATATTGGGTTTATACTCCCTGAAAACTCTTGGACATGGGCATATATATTTATTTAATATGCATAGCCCTCCTCTGTAAGTTATGTATGGTCTCCCATGTCAAAAGGGAATTGGCAATTTAGAGTTCTGGTCCTCAAAAAATAATCCTTAAGGAGTTGTTTATAAAATGTGATGATTGCAAATATTTTAGGCCAACAGTTTTTTAGGAGAAAGAATAGCTCAGGAACACTGTTCGATTGGCATTGAATAAGAAGGCTGGCTATCTCAAATTAAATATCTAGAGATTTATGGTTATTTATTTTCCTTGGTGTTGTCTATCTAAGCGTGGTCCATGGACAGTCTCTATCAGAATATTCATAGGGTACTACACTAAAATCAAGGTTCCTTGGGTACATCGAGACTGCCCATGTCAGACTCCCTAGGCAAACATTCTTTTAAATAATATGAGTATTCTCTATAAACCAATTTTGATAATGTTATAGCCTGGTAGATAAAAAAGATTTTGCCAAAGTCTTAAGTCTAGCCAAACAATGCCATCAAGGGGTCAGAGGCCAGGAGATTGTTCTTAGTAGCAGATGTACTTGTCAAGAAGCATCTTCTCTAAGGTTAAAGCTTCCTAGTTACTAGAAAAGCAGAGGATTTGGTGGGAATCTTGTTTAGGATCAGTACAAGTCATTAGCTGGTCAATAGGCTTCACATGTTTGTCTTTGAAGACATCAAGGAGACTGGAAAAGTATGGCCCTTATCTTTCCTAGGGTGGAGGTAGATCAGATCCTGTTTCTGAAGCAAGGAAATATCTCTGAAGAATGGTCAGGTATTAACTATCTCACATCTCTGATAAATCTTTCCTCTAGGCATCTCTACTTCTGATGTCAGTGTCCTTATCTGTTTCTTAATGACTGGTGTCTTGACAGTAATATTTGTTTCTTTCCTACCTCTTAGTCTTATCACAACATTTCAATAATTTATCTTTCTAATGTTTCTGGAATCTACTTTCCTATAATGCCTACATATCCACCAAAGCTCAAGACTAATTTACATATGTCACTTTTAATAAAGCTTAACTGTTCTCTTTGCATCCACTCTCACTTACCATTCCAATAGATTACTTTGACCATATTAATTCTTCTGTATAAAAATCTCCACACCAACATGTAAATATAGTGCACATTTCTCAGGCCAGATCCTTAATCAATATGAATATTAGAGCTTAGAACGGAGCTGACAACAGAGTTGTGCTGAAATGAACCACCTTTTGTTAAAAACAAATCTCATTTTGCACAAAACATTCAAAACCATTAAATTTATATGAAGTACATTTGACTTAATGAAAGAAAAGTTGTTTGATTGTTCTACTCCTACTTTACCGATGTTTTCCTCTTAGCCTCTTAGCCTACACTATTATCTGGCCATGGGTAGCCAGAATTCCCAAAGCACACTTTTCGTTTCACAGTTTTGTCTCTTACTGGAATGGTCATTCCCCTGTAGCAGAAGCCCTGCAGGAAAGAACTAACTAGAGAGGGCTTACAGTTTAGCTTGTTCGTATGTTTTCCTTTTTTCTTTTCCTTTAGCAAAGAGAATTTGACAACTCTGTAGAACAGAAAATAGCCTGTGAATCATTGAGGGAAACCTCTCCTCACTTGTCAGATACTTTGGAATCACTGGCCAATCCCCACCAAAGGCACTGAAGAGTAACCTTCCTCAGGAAGGAGTGTAAGTAGAACAATTGTCCCGGGAAAAGGAGTTACATAGTTCAACATATGTTTGAAGATCTAATAGGTAAAGTGCTTCAACTTCTTGTGAACTCAGAAAAAGTAAGAAAACATAGTTCTGCAGGATGTGGGACTTGATGCCAGAGACTCCTTGATTAGCCATTACAGGGTCAGCAGATCCCTGAAAGGTAGAGCAGCCCAAAGACATAAACATAAGATGGGGCAACTTGAGAGCCCACACCTAGGTCATCTTGGCTGAGCTAGCTTTGAAGGAGTAGGATGATTCTTCTTTAGAGACACATGGTGGGGTTCACGCTGGGATGTGGATCAGTGAGATGCCGTCATAGCCACAGCCTACCATCTCCTGTTGCACACCATAGGCCCACCTGTAGGACTGGTTTTCAACAATGAGAACTTGACCTTTTCCCTTTCCAAGTCAACACATTTCTGGATTGCATCACTTCTCAGTGTTATTGAAAAGAATTAAGCAGAGTGGGGAGGAAAATCTTGAACTTCCTGCTAATAAGGAAAATGTTGACTCAAGCAATGAATTGGGAAAATAAAAAATAGATGAGCACATTGACCCCTTCAGTTTGTATCAGTCAATGTTTATACATAAGACAGAAAATATACTATATATATAAATCTGAGGTAATTAAGACAGATGATTCAAAAAAACTTGGAAAACTGTGCAGGACAATGGGACAAGCAAAAGATTCACAATAGCCGAAGGATATTGCAAATCTTAAACCAGAAGGACAAAGGAAGGAGATAACATTACCAGAGCCTAAGGGCTTGGGGCCATACCGAAGAAGCAGAAATTGTGCAGAAGAAGCAGAAATTGTGGTGGGTTTTCCCACTAGGCGTTCTAGCCACTTATAGGGCACACAGACACCAGCAAAGACACCTTAGAGATAGAGAAGTACTATCTTCCAAGCCCCAGATAGTGTCTCAATTGGCCAAACTACAACTTAAAGGTGCCATTTCCTTGTGACACAGAAAAAAGGAAGGATAAAATAGATCTGAAAGCAAACAGTCTAAGACAGACATGATTTGCATTTCACCTGGTCTTGAGAATATGGATTCACTATTTAAGGCTTGTTTTATTTCTCATCATTCTCCTCTTCATTTAGAATTTCCTACTCCTTTCTATAAATGGAACCATGTGAAATAGTTGGTATTCAACAATTCTTGACTTACAAAACCATTTTCATATGGTTCAATTTAATATCTTTACCCGTTGTACAAGATACTCACACTAGTGTGAGTTTATGGGGTACAAAATAGGATTGTGCTCAGTTATTTAAATGTGTGTCTCCTTCTGGAAGTTCACTGATGTGGGGATGGGATGTGCTTTACTTAATTTTACATCTCCAGTGACAAGCATAGAGTCTAGTATAAAATTGGAACTTAATAAGGGTTTATTGGATGAAAGGAAGAAGAAAAAATAGTTTTGCATGAGGAGCTATATTATTTAATTAGATAATTTTACATAAGCAAAAATCCGGCATTCAATGAAAAATATTTCTGGATTATATTTTATATTAAATGACTACATTTTAAAATAATGGTTATGCTAAATAGTTAAACAACATTTTAAAGATGGGGTTTTGTTGCAGATTTTTACTATGTATTCAAAAAGTTTTGAAATACCTATAATGTAGATTTTAAGACTGAAACAAGTCTAAAATTTGTTACTGAACTGAATTTGGGTCTGCTTACCTAGTGCAGCAAAGCCAGACACTGACAGTGAGGTTTGCAGTGAAAGATAAAAAGGCATTTATTGCATGGTGTTAAGCAAGGAGAATGGGCAGCTAATGCTTAAGACCTGAATTCTCCAACTGCTGACAACCAAGAGTTTTTAAAGACAGGGATGCTTCAGGGAAGCAGAAGTTACAAGAAAAAATGTGAGTCAATACATGGAAGTTATACACTGATTTGGCCCCAGAAGGTGGAATATCTTGAATTGAGGCCTTACAGATCATAGGTGAATTCAGAGATTCTTTGATTTGCAATTGGTTAAGTAAGCAAGGCTTTGTCCAAAGATTTGGGATCAGCAGAGAGTAGTGCTAAGGTTTGGCCTGTGACTCTCTCTGGGTCCCTCAGGAAGAAATTTAGAACAAAGGATGGTGATCAGTGTTCAGTCCTAAGTTCCCCCTTATCTAACTTCTACATAATAGCAGTCAGCATTTTCATCTGGTGGGGTATAGGTTTATGAGAACAACTCAAGAACATACATTAACATGTTAATGAGTTTCTTTTGAAGAAACACAAGATTTTTTTCCTTGTTCCATAGAGCAGGCCTATAGGCCCCTAAAGGAATGAAAATGAATTCTTCATTTTCTCAACTTTTATAATTGTTATGTAAAGTGCATTGCACAGCTGTGTCCTATTAGTTATGGTTCTCTGGGGAAACAGAATGAATAGAATACGTATAAATAGAGATATTTGAAAGTAGATTTATTATGGGAATTGGCTCACACTATCATAGACACCAAGAAGTCCTGAGATCGGTTATCTGCAAGCTAGAGAACCAGGAAAGCTGTTGGTCTAATTTTGTCTGAGTTTGAAGCCCTGTAAGCCAGGGGGCCAAGGGAACTGTGCGAACTCCCAGTCTAGTTGGAAGATGATGGCCTAAGAAAGGGGGTAGGAGTGTATGGAAACAGGAGTGGAGGGGGCCTTAATATAAGTCCCAATACCCAAAGGCTCAAGAACCAGGAGCACTGATGTCTGAGGACAGGAGAAGATAGATCAATTCAAGAGGAGAGAGAGAGAATGTGCCCTTCCTCTGTCTTCTTTATTTCATTTGGGCCCTCAACAGATTGGATGATTCCTGCCATATTGGTAAGGGTAAATCTTCTTTACTCAGTCTACTGATTCAAACACTAGTCTCTTTCAGATATACTCTCTCAGACACACCCAGAAATAATGTTTTACCAGCTATCTGAGCAACTCTTAACCCAATCAAGTTGACACATAAAATTAACCATCACGTGTTTACTACACATTCTTTCATACTATTTGCTACTGCTTGTGGAAAAAGATAAAGTAAGCTTCTTTCTGTCATGAGCCAGCCTGGAATTTGAAACTTATTGTCTGGGGAGTAAATTTTAATATCATATTGTAGCTAAAGGTGAAAAGGAACTATGAAGTTTTAATGCCTAATTGATTGTTCTTGCCTTATTTTGAAACTAAACCAAACAGTTAATATAGAAAATTCTAGAATAACTGATAAAACTATATACTCTTCCATAAAATAATTCATATTTAAATGAATTGAATAGTAGAGTTGTAAACAACATGCTATAGATATGAAAACTGAAGCAACTAAGACAATTATAAAAATAAGTTTGAGGGTTTTCTTTTCTCCCAAAAGTTTATGATTTTTATGCCCAAAAGAAAAAAGCATGAGATGGGATTTTCCTGTGGAAAAAATACACAGATATTGTTTGTTTGTTTGTTTTTCGGTGTGCATTCTGTAAACGCGCCTTTATCACAATGCAGTTATCATATTCACTGAAGCTGCAATGACCTTACTTATTTAACATAAGAAGTCATTGAACCCATGAAGATTTTATGATTTCCAGACACATAACTTCCAATCAGAGAAGGAAAATGATGGATCTAAAACTGTACAGAACAGCACAGAGAGAATAAAACAAAGATCTATGGCACATGGTTGTTAAAACATAGAGACTCATGAAAAAAATATCAGTTAATTTTTTTTGTTGTTGTTTTGTTTTTTCCTGAAGCTGGGCAATTTGTGAGCTCAACTCATGTTTCCCAAAAGATTCCAAAGGATGATTGGGAGGTCAATAAAATGCTATCTTTAGATTTAATTCACTCACTCATCAAAGAATCATTGAAAGCTCCCATAAGCAAAGTTCAGTTGGAGATGCTCTATACAAGAAAAAAAAAGTGAGCTTATTATAGATAGTCCAATTTCTCAAGGAGCTTACTATTTTGATAGGGAAAAATATTCGGTGGTATCTGTATTAATATGGTACACAAGATGCTGATGAGCCACATTGTATGTACATAGAAATAGCTACTCGAAAGACTGAAATTCTCTTTGGCTGCAGAAATATGAGATAAATATGGACTGGTACCATATAATAGGTAAGAATCAAATCTTCATAGAGAGGGGTTGGAAAAGGAAAAAAAATCTGTTAGTACATGACTAGAAAGGTGTGATACAGGCAGGCTGGAGTTTATACATCATAGATGGGAATGGAAAGCAATAAAGCTGGAGAGGTGAACTAGCTGCAGAGAGTCGCGAGTCTGAATAGCAATCTAAAGGATTTGAACTTAATTTAAGTTAAGGGAAGTCTTTGTGAATTTTGAGCCAGATGTTAAAGGAGACACAATGCTTCAGGAAAATAGAGTAAGAGACTTAGATTAAATCTCTTAGACCCCTTTACACTTTGACACAGTACTTTTCTATGATTCTGTGAGTGTTATGGCAGAGTATACAGAAGAGTTCAACTAAAGAAGGTCTAGCTGCTAAAGGTTTCCTGGGTGCCATTCAATGTGCATTGGGTCAGAGGCTGGAGTGTGTGGACTTCTTTCAAAGGGAATGAGTGTGAAGAGGTTTCAGAGCAAAATAAAGAGAAACTGGTAACTGCTAGCAAGTAAGGAACAAAGGAGAGGGAGAAGTTAAGGGAGTTTTGAGTCCTGCAGACTAAATTGTATCATTATGGAGAATAGGAACTTTGAAAAAAATGGGTTAAAGGAAAGCACATTTTGAAATTTAAAATTTATATATGTTAATATTTAGGTGCTCACAAGACATGTACTTAAGAAATCTAAAAAAATGCACTTGACTTCTATTCTAACACAAGCCTACTTGAGATCGTGAGTATAAAAATGGAACATGCAGAACATGATGGGGAGTGTGGGGAGTGTCATCTTAGAGGGACAATAAAGATGAACGGTAAGCCTGGTAATGAATCAGGTGCCAAGAAGTGAGTTGTGAAATCTGAGTAAGAATAAGAACCCGAAACTCAATCTGCCTTTACCATTGGCAGGGCATGGTACAAAATGTAAAAGTAGTAAATTTTAATACATAGCTGTGCAGAGGATTTTGAAGGCGTTATTCCCATGAGGTTCTTTTGGAAGCCATATGCCCTATCTCAGCATGCATCATCTGTTCTTAAAGAATCAATATCAGAATTCTGGAAATTGGAAAAAAGTGCAAATATTAGAACTATTATAGATAGGATTGCTGAGTTAGGTGGACTTTTGAATTATATACTAATGAAGATCACAAGAAGGTGTCATGATTTTAGAAACTCTTAGTAATGTGCTGAATCAGATTTGAACTACTTTGCTAAAAATTGATTCCTGCAGAAAAAAAATAATTGCCCAGTTCAGTAATCTGCATAGATTGATTATTTATAGAGAAATGCTAGTTTTAAGTCTTTTGATCATCCAATGGAAAAATTAATAAGAATATCTTTGTATTATATATCCCGTGGAAATATACAGTTTAAAATTAATAAAAATAAGAAATTATAATATTATTGTTATCTATATGATCCATATAGCACAGGAAACAGAAGCAAAAATAGACAAACAGGATTACATCAAACAAAAAAGCTTCTGCTTAGTGAAGGAAGCAAAGAGTAAAAATTCAAGCTATTGAGTGGGAAAGAATATTTGCAAATATATCTAAAAATGGGTTAGTCTCCAATATACATATATGGAACTCCTGCAATTAAATAGCAAAATAAACTAATGCCCCAATGAAAAAATGGACTTGGGGCTTTCTCCAAAGAAGGTATACACATGGCCAACAGGTATACTAAAAGATGCTCAACATCACTCATCATCAGGGTAATGCAGACCAAAACTGCAATGAGATATCATCTCATACCTATCAGTATGTTTATTATAAAAAAAAAAAAAACCAGAACACAACAAGCATTGGTGAGGATGTGGAGAAATTGGAACACTTGTTACACTATTACTGGGAATGCAAAATGGTACAGTAGCTATGGAAACAGCATGGAGGTTCCTCACAAAATTACAAATAGAACTACAGTATGCTACAGCTATCCAACATAGAAGTATATATGACAAATACACTTTTAATGTTTATTCAAAATAATTGACATCACTATCTCCAAGAGATATTAACATTTCTATGTTCATTGCAGCGCTTACTCATCATAGCCAAAATGTAGAAACAATTTAAATGTCCATCAACAGATGAATGGATAAAGAAAATGTGGTATATATAAACAATGGAATACTATGCAACCTTACAAAGGAAGGAAATTTTGTAATGTGTGACAACATGGATGAATGTTGATGACATTGTGCTAGTCACAAAAAGACAAATAGTGCAGAATTCTACTTATATGAAGTATCTAAAATAGTCGCATTTGTAGAATCAAAGGGTGGAAGAGTAGTTGGTAGGGGCTTAAAGAAGTAGGAAATAAAGAGTTACTAATCAATGGACATAAAGTTTCAGTTTAGCAAGATAAATAAGTTCTAGAGATCTTCTGTACAGCATTGTACTTATAATCAACAATATTGTATTATGCACTTTAAAAATTGTGAAGAAAGTTGATCTCATTTTAAGTATTCTTATCACAATAAAATAATCTTTTTTAAAAAATAAAGAGCACTTTGGATAAATACCCAGTAGTGGGATTGCTGGATCAAATGGTAGATCTACTCTTAGTTCTTTGAGGTATCTTAATATTGCTTTCCCTAGAGGTTGTACCATTTTACAGTGCTCCAGCAGTGTAGGAGTGTTCCTATCTCCCCTCATCCATGCCAACATTTGTTGTTTTGGGACTTTTTGATAAAAGCCACTCTCACTGGAGTTAAGTCATATTTCATTGTGGTTTTGATTTGCATTTCCCTGATGATTAGAGATGATGAGCAATTTTTCATATGTTTCTTGGCCATTAGTCTGTCTTCTTTTGAAAATTTTCTGTTCATGTCCTTTGACCACTTTTTAATGGGTTTTTTTGATATTTTTCTTGTTTATTTTCCTGAATTCTATATGGATTCTAGTTATCAGCCCTATATTAGATGTGTAACATGCAAATATTTTCTTCTATTCTGTAGATTTTCTATTTGCTCTAATGATACAAAAATCAATGGTAAACTATCTCTTGTATTATCCTGGATGGAGCTGAAGGCCATTCTACAAATTGAAGTATCACAGGAATGGAAAAACAAGCACCACATGTACTCACCATTGAATTGGTACTAATTGACCAACACTTATGTACACATATGGAAGTAACATTCATTGGTTGCCAGGCAGGTGGGAGGGAATGTGGGGATGGGTAAACTCACACCTAACAGATGGGGTGCGCACTGTCTCGGGGATGGGCACATTTGTAGCTCTGACTTGGACAGTGCAAAGGCAATTTATGTAACCAATGTATTTGTACCTCCATAATATTCTGCAAAAAAGTAAAGAACCCTAATTAAGTAAGCAATGGCACACACACCATAATTAATAAGATAGTGTAAAAGAATAATGATTTAAGAAAATGTTCAAAATATATTGGCAAGTGAAAAGAAGCAAGATAAAACTACATGAACGTATTTTTGTAAAGAAAGAAATTGTATACATTTAAAAAGAAAAAGATATTTTGAAGATCCATCTCAAGCTCTGAGTGGCCTGATTACTAGTAATTTTTGTTTTATTTTTTACATTTTCATGTAAATGTACATTTTCCAAATGTACATGTTCTAACATGGATTACTTTATAATTAAAAAACACAACAAATGTTAAAATAATGCAATACATCATGTCCATGCACAAGACAGAGAGACAGAGGTTTTTTTTTTGCATTTATATGTGAATATGGTTTTAAAATTCTAATTTTATTGATATATATGTGCATCAATATAACTTGAATATGATACATTGTCCTCCCAGTATTTTCTTATTACATCACAGACATGATTTGTTTAAGGCAGATTGTGGAGGTTAGGAGCTTTGTAATTATTTACACCTATGATATAAATTGAGAGCCATTTAAATAATTTCTGGCACAATGTGATCATTGGGTTAAATGTCAAAAGTATAATGATTCTGAGTTTGATCTTGACACATAGAAGATGTTCCTCATTATTCAAAACAAATTGGTTCATGAAAAAGCTCACTTGATATGAATCTAATTAAAATAGAGTTCAAATTTTTATGTAAATAGCAATCAGGACTCTATCACAAAAAATAAAGCTGAAGATATGAAAATAATTTTGTTTAATAAAATTTAGTTTACTATAGCAATTATAATTAAATAGCATGAATAAATACTAAATCTTATGTATAATGAGATTTTTCTCATTTTTTTAAGCCCTCAATTGTTTCTGCTTGTGAAAAATATCATCCTTAACATTATTTTTGACTTTTTTACATTGGATTGTGTCCTGATGCTGATAGAATTTTTGTCCCCAAAATAGAGTTTGGTGGAGACAAATCTACACTGCACCAATGAGATTTCTTGTAAAATTGACTGGGTGGCATTGATGACTTAAAATTCATTGGCATATTAGGGACTCCTATTTCTCTTTGTATCTGCCTACCCAGATTTATGACGGGCACTGACTGAGTTTAAGGCACTCCATTTGCATTTTGAGAGCTCTTGTGGTGTGAGAATTACATTCTCTATTACTTCTGTGTTACTGCTTGATCATAAATGCAGAGATGGAAAGCTGCCCAAGGAAGATTTCAGCATGATCATTCAAATTGGTATTGATTTTGTCATTTTAGGATAATAGAGTTTATGTTTGTGTCTGCTTTCCTTTGCTAGTTCTAAAAGCATCCAATGGCTTACACTAATGACAAACCAAATACTACCCAGGACCATTATCCAAAAACACCCTATTATTACAGGGCAGAAGTTGGTCAAACAATGACAAATCTCAATCATTTAGCACCTTCAGCACTCCAACAGACGTTAGCACAGAATGGGCCTATAGCTTAATGATAAAATGAAACTTCAGAGGAATACACAGCAATTGACACTATAGGAGAAATTTGAACAACATGTTATAACGGTTTTATATTAATTGAGACATAAATTTTCTTTAGAAGACAGGCATTTATTGTAAATGGATTAATTTTAGGCATATAATTAAATTCCTTGCCAAATGGCAAATAGTCAATTAGAGGCAGAGCTATGATTTCTGACCTTCTTTCCTTAGTCACCTATAAGAGTGGTTTTCAACCATTTGTTAGTTCCACAATTTCATTTTTTATTAGCCTTATTCCTTGGAAAAAATAAAATTACAGGGATTATAGATTCCATTTTTTTATGTATTTTAAATCAATCAATTTAATAAAAAAATTTATAATGATATTTGCATCTTAAAATTTTTAAAAATTTAACTAACTTTAACTAATCTTAACTTTTTAAAAACATAGTTTAATAGTAAAAATCAAAATGTTTTCTGTACATCAACTGTGTAAAAGGAAGATTAAAAGTGTTCTACGATTTCCATGACATGAAAACAATTATCTTGCCTAATTTTCCAGTAACTTGTCTTGATCTACATAATCCTAATATTTACATGTTTCTCACATTACTTGCACTAAGCTTTATTTTATTTTATCTTTTTATTGCAGAGATTCTCAATCCTAAGAATCAAATATTAATATATTCAGATATCATTGACTGTCTAAAGACAAAGACATCCTTATCTCATTACTCACATTTACCACTTAGAAATATTTTTTTAAAAAGCCTTAAGTACATTAGGAAAAGTTCAAACATTTAGATGAAACACTGAATTTTAATATACATAACTATGCTTGTGGATGAGGTCATTTCATAAAATAATTATGATATTAGCAATCATAAATTTATATATTCTTTCCCAAGGAACATTGATTTGGACATAAAATTGATCATGATGTTGATTCCATAATATCTAGTAATACTTTTAAATGATACTAAATATATGCTTATCTACTGCTTAATTTCTCATTAGATAATGTAAAAATGTTTTTAATAAAGCATATACAGTAAAATAATTGTCTCACTATAGAGTAGACCCAAAAGGGAAAGACATTTAAAAGGTCTTAGGATTTTGAAAACTAACTAGTAAGGCTTTATATAAACCTAATGAAACACCCAACCATGGCATCACATGGCAGGCCAACTGCTCCTTCTCTAGGGGACGTTACAAAGGACATTCATTATCTATAATGATGTCAGGTTCATGGGGAAGACTATAGATATTCTACTGAAATAATGAAACTATTTCAAAATTACATAATTTGGGTTTAGAATAAAATGTCCTATTCTGTTCTCTGGACATCTATTTTAAATATTTCTTTCAAAACCAGAAACATTTAAAAATAATACTGAATAGAATTTTAATATAGACATTATTGTATGTGAAAATAATTTGGCAACTTTGTTTATACTATAATATGGTTTTTCATCTCATTTCTAAACAGTAGCAAAAAAGTTTTAATAGCACTTTCACTGCTACAAAAATACATAGGTATTACTAAAGCTGTGTTCCAGGGAACATTCATTCTGAGGAATGCTAATACATGATTGTTTTTTTTTAAGAGTCTTGCAACTTGGAATAAATATTAAGAATGTCAAATTGAAAAGGATTTTTGATTCAGAATTTTTAGAACAGCCGCTATCATATGTTTTCTCTTACGAAACTCCCTAAAGTTGTTTTTGTTTTCGTTTTTGAACTGGATGGAGAGAAAAAAGTGTCCTAGAGAGAAACAAAGAGAGCTGAGAAATCAAAGCAAAGGGAACCTGGGTCCAAAGTGCAGGAAAAGAATGTTTCTTGCACAGCTGAGACCAGCATGGACCTAGCACTGAGAGTCAATATAGCCCCAAATAATGAACAGTGAAGGGTGGTGTAGTGGCTTGCATGGCCTAATCACCAAATGTCAGAAACAGAAAAAGACATGTCAGAAGACACTGACTTTGGTAGACAGTGACAAACTAGACAAAATGCTCCCTGTCTCCAAGGGCTCTTAAGTGATTGAAATTGTATTCCTATAGTCATTTGGAATAAAATCCAGTTTATTAAAAGAAAAACAGAAAATTATATTCCTTGCACATCTGAGTCTGTGGGTTGCAATTTATTTTGACTGTAGGAACATTTTTTTGGGACTAGGATTCCTAGAAATACACTTTAGAAAACAGTAATCAAGTTAATTAATTCCTGGCAGTATATACCTCATACTTACTTAGCTGAGCAAGTTTCTCTTCAAAATACAAATTACTTAATAAGTCTGATCTGCTTAAGCCATACACTAAATGTATGAGGTATGGCATATTGATAATTATCTTAATCAATGAGAAAAAAGAAACAAGTCACGTCTAAATGATCTGCAACATCTTTAACCTGTACCTTCGTTTACCTTAGACATTAGTTTATGCTGTTTTCAGTCTGTGGATATCTGATATGGCTGTATTTTATGAAAAAAAATTATTTTTCATCTAACAATTTCTTTTCCAATACAAGTTGTCTTTTAAAATAATCTTTTTTTCCTAAAATTTGTTACAATCAATAAAAACAATATTGTAACACTTTTATTAATATAAAGTTTCCTCTGGAGTTATTTTACAAGCTATAATAAGAACTATTACTGTTTTAAATACACATTCTTTTTAAAATCAAATATAGCATTACCTAAGCTCATTGCTGTGTAGGGTCTGGTGATTCTGGATATTGTCTTCAAAGTTGAAAATTTACTACCATTAAAAATATCTCTGGTTCATAGTAGGCATACAGTAAGTACTTATTGAATAAATGATAAGAAATCCTGAAGAAACTCTAGGCTCTTCTTGTGTTTCCAAAGGCTGATATATACAGCTTAATGTTACCTTCTTATAAGGCATTTCCCCAAGATCTTTCTTCTTGGCATTCCTCTGTTATTTAAATGTTACAGGCTAGCTATTACATTAATAAATTAAAATGAATGCATGCATTTATTTATACATTTTATTAATCTCATTTTAATTATCTTTGAGGGCAAGGATAATATCTATCATTAAATTTTAATCTTATTTAATGCCTAGCTTATTAGCTATTCCACAATAATTGATATTTTTGGTAAAACTTTTTAGCATTCCCATTATATTTGAATTGCCTTTATAAGTTCTCCCACTTAAGAGAAATATTTTCAGTTACATAAACATTTATGGGCTAAATATTGAAAGATACTAAATAGAATAATATCAACTCTATATGCCAATTGGCTGAAAAAAACAATATGTGTTTTTATATATATGATGTTTCACAATTACATAATGAAAGCAAATTCCACATATATATATATATCTTTTTTAGGTAGTTACTGACTTTATTTAATATATGAAGGATTGTAGAGAATTTATCCTTTTTTAAAAAATTCATTAGAGTAGCCAAGGGTCTTAAAATAGGGACTCCACAGCTTTGTTTCAAGGTTCTATGCACACTGCAAAAGTAGGTGCTCAATTAGTATGTAAATGTGTTTGTGCAGTTTATTGGGTAGAATATTATGGGCTTTTATCACATGTTCATTTGGTTATTAATAAAAACAGGTCAAGGTAATTGATCAATTTCTACATTCTTTAGGTTCTATAATGTAAAACTGAATTTTTCATTTTACATGATTAATATTTTGGCTTAAAAATAACTACCTTGATTCTCACTTTTGCACTCTAGTCAAGCAACAAACGTCTTGGCAATTATAATGGACCTATCACTGAATAGATGCTGAATAAGATCAAAGAAATATGCTTTTATGAAATCACAGTTTAAATAGGTTAAGAAAATGCATATAAGACCAATAAATAATAAAACAATAAAAACAGTAATCAAGTGCTAAATTGTGCAGCAAATATTAAAGATATTATGAGAGTTCAGAAAAGTGAAGTTTTTATTTAAATATGTATAAGCTCAAGGAAGGCTTTCCTGAAGATATGAAACAAAACGGACCTTGAATGAAAGTTAGGATCTGTGTAGAGACCATGCTGAATAAGAAGAAAAGCCTGAAGCTAACTTTGTGTTTCTCAGTCATAGAAAGTTACCCTTTATTCAAAGGATTCTGATATCAGCTTTAAAATAACCTGGTATTAAATTTCAAAGCTGAATATACACTATTACTACTGTGCAGTCATAATATGCTACAAGTTGAAAACATCAAGAAAATCAGTATTCTAGTATTATTTAAGCTATTCATGCAATGTTTTTTAAATAAAGTTTTAATTTTCTTACATTCCCATAAACATTGGAGCAATTAAGGCATCTCTTTCAAAGTGTTTTCTAATGGTAAGTACAGATTTGTACAATGGCCAAGAATGTTTGGTAATATCTAAACTTTTGACTATATCTGTAAGTAGGTGTCTTAATGTTTTACAAATGTCAGTGGAAAAGAGATTCTATTCATGAAGTCTTTCCTCCTTAGTACTTCTGTTTATTGATTGTTTTAGCAGTTGTTTTTGCTTCAATTTCTAAACAATTGATCAAATATGCTGTGAAGATTTTTCCATTTTCCTTTCTAGGACTTTTGTGACGTGGACTTTTTCTAAGATTTCATAGAGTCACTATGTGTAAAATTAATAGGAACCACTAGTTCTTTGAGATTTTATAGGTTCTTCATTAATTATAGATTTCCACGGTGAGTAATGTTGGGTTACAAAATGTTAAACAAGTTCCTTTGCTGGATGATCAGATTTCTGTATACTAAAGAGTATGTAATCTCTAGCAGTGGATATGTTATGCAACATCTATTATTTAATGATAAAATATCTATTAATACTTAATGGAACAAGTATTCTGAGGTAGATGGTGAGGGGAATGCTAATTTAAGCCAAATATCTGAACCCCCTTGTTCCTTATAGATGGAAAATTAAGAGCATGTCACTCAACTGGTCATTAGGAGAACAAACATTTATAGTCTATCCTTCTTAAGACTACATTACAATGAGAATAGAGGCGTTTTTAAAGTGAAATTGTAGAACAAAAAGAGTGTTTAAAGTGAAACAACAGAACAACAGAAAGCATTTGGAAGAGTGATGGAGGAAAAGGAGTAGAGAAAGAGTAGCTGGCATATGGGCATGTGTAGCAAAACCGGCTTGGGCTCCTGATTCAGCTTCATGATGGAAGGTGGAGGTAAGAAGTTAGGCAGGAAACAGAGGACTGATGGAAGATACCTTCACAACACAGTTGATGCTCCAAACACTGCATGTGAAAAGAACAGTCAGATGTTTACATTCTTGTTATCACCCAACCAGGTCCCTTGCTGACTGTTCAGATAAAGGCCAACATGCTGCAAAAGCAGGAGTTGCCACAGAGAAAGAGTTTAATATTGCAAGGTGCCAGATGAGGAGATGGGAGAAATTTCTCAAATCCATCTCCTCGAGAATTTGGGGGTTAAGATTTTTAAAGGTGGTTTGGAGAACAAAGGGCTAGGGATTAGTGTCTGCTAATTGGCTGGAGACAAACTCACGGGGTGAAGAGCAGAAATTGTCTTCTTGGTAAACGAGAGTTTCCGAATAGGGGGTCTTAGGACTTGTTGGATCATTTTCCAGGTCAGTTGGTCCTCCCCAGAAACACAGTTGGGAAGATACATCAAAGACCAGTCTTATGTTTTACAGTAGTGATGTTACCTGTAGAAAGGATTGAGGATAATACTTCTGTCAAGAATATGTGACACTTAAAACAGTAAGCAATAACAGTAGTGGTGAAGTTAGGGAACATGGCTGGTTAAAGTTTAGCTATATCTATCCTTTTATAGAAATAAGATTTTATCACTATTCCTGTCTTATAGCCTTATCCTATTTTATCATAGGCAGTTTCATTCTCGCCAGGCAAATAATAATAATTTAAACACACATATATTGAAAAGCTGATATTTATCCCCAAAATATAAGCACTTGTGAAATAATGCTTCAGCTAGTGTAGGTATTTTTGCTGTAAAATAAAGCTCTTTGCATCCTATTTGTAATCTCCTCATGTAATAGCTGCTTATCTATTCCTATGCAAATCCTGACAGTCATCAATACCCACTAAGACAGTGAGAGATAACAAAGCCTTACTATTTATTGCCTTATTACTAAATATGAAAGAATAAAAAAGAAAAAAACCTGTGAAAAAATTGAAGAAAAATATATAAGGAAAAACAAAAAAGCAAGATAAGCAGAAAACAGTCCCTGTGCAAATAGAGATAATTAAGAGAACAAAAATAAACTTCAAAAAAAAGTTATGATCTCTACAAAATTTGAGATGCTATTTTTGGGGAAAAACAAATATAAAAAGTAATTCATAAAAATGTAGTATAAATTAGCTATTTAACTCACTTAAGTATACAATAAGAGCAGAAATACAGAATACAAAAAGTTGTTCAGGAGAGAAAATACAATCATAGTATACTACTTGAAATTACATTAAATAATATATGTTTATAATAATGCATATTTTGTTTTTTCAGTATTTACAGACAACTGATGGAGAAAGCATATTTAATTATGATTGTGCAGCAGAATACAAATTTTATCTTTAGTGTAAAATGGTAACAGAAAAGATACATCTGTTAATATCTTTATTTTATAAAATGTCTATAACAATGGAATATCAAGACAGAGCAGTATTGGTACATTATTTAGACATTTGAAAATAGCCATCAGAAAAATGAAAATACATAAATAGTTAATAGTGGTTCCTCAAGTGGGAGTAACATAGAGTGAATAATGGGGAAGGAGACATGGGCTTTTAGTTTAAGCCCATACAATTTTAAACTATGTGCATGTATTACTTTAATAAGAATAAAAACTCAAATTAACGAGCAAATAGATTACAATATGGATCATTTCTCAAAAGACTTTGGAAAGAGATATATGAAAGCTTGTGATCTTTTCCTCTTAGATATTGAAATTGTTTAGTGCTGTCTTTCTTGTATTTCAAATTTAGTAAGGCTCATTATACTAACAATTTTTGAAGCAGAAATATCTGCTAATTATCTTTGCATCTCCAACTTCTTGCAAGTATTTTCCACAGAGCAGTCGAATGTTTGTATTTTCCATAGAGCAGGCACCCAACTGTTGGTTATGTATCAGGAAGATGCAATCGAGATTGCATGAATTTTTTTAATCTGTTTACTTAAATTAACAGTAAAATAATGGAGAATATGTTACCAAACTGTGCATAAGGTTCTTCTTTTTGAAGTTCTTTCCCTGCAAACGAACCTAAACACAATACACGTATATATTTGACTCAAATGTACATCATTTATGAATATGAATATCAGTCATATGTTATTTTTTCTGTGTATAAAGGTTAGCTATTGATTAATTTTCAAAAAAAATATTTCAAAAGGAGGTAATTGAGCTTTCTACGTAAACATATTTGGAATTTTCTGGCTCTCATTTGTGCACAGCAAAAGTATTATCTGTAGTTTACCTAAATTAATTGTTGACATTGATCTCTAATTCAAGCTAGAGACAGATGCATGAATCAATGATGATTCCAACCAAGAATTTCTTAAATTTGAGAACAGCCTGGATTCTCACAGAAAATTCAATTCACAACTTTATTTTCTGGATGCTTAATTATGTATGCTAATATTTCTATATGTTTAAATAAACATGAACGTGTGCTATTTCTTTCATTTTGTTCTGTTTTTTGGGGGAATGCTTGTATTATTCACAAGTAATGCTGATTGCTTCTCTTCTTGTGAATCCTGAAGAGTAATGGTCAGAGGCTTTATGAACTGTTGTATCTATATTACCTAATATTAGAGGTCGAGGTTTTGCCAAGTTCTAAGCCATCTTTTATTAAGATGTTAAACAGACTTGGCTACGTGAGATGCATTATAGCTACTTCTGTCTTTTAATACAAATACTGTACTTATTCAGGATCCCATGACAGGGCATTTTTTTAACTATGATGAGATTTGCAAGAATACAATATGGGATGTAAAGAAAAAAATCATTTTCTCACTAAGTCATCAAACCTAGAATAGTATTGTTTGATGGAATTTGATGCAAATAAGATACTTACTATTAACTTTTATTTTTCCTGAAGCCTGTTCTTTTGACTTGTAATTTTGTATTCCTGCAAAGCTGTGACTTTCTGAAGGGAATTTCTGCCTCTTTTTTCATGGGAAGATTGAGATCACAAAATAGTTTGTAATAAGAGAGAGGTCAACCTTTGCCCTGAACCCAAAATAAATGTTCAGCATACTTTCTAGAGCTCAGCAAAACTTGGACACATTGTTTAAACTTATGTGTACAGGTGAAACATCATCATTTTTAATTCTGTCTGGGTCTGGAGACAATGTGAAGAGTGTGGAAAAAAACCTGTTCTGGAAGAAATTCTTAGTCTCACTAGATGTAGGAATGACTATGTGAACAGTGTCTGGACTCATATTTAGATTAAATAAAATTCTTCTCATTTCTTCTGTAGTTAATAAGAGAACTAAATAACCCAGAACATAATATCAACTTTTCCTGTCAACTCCTAGTCTCATTGAAGAGGTGTGAAAAATGGTTAGATACCTCTTAATTTCTGTTCGATAAATAAACTTAAATAGAATTCAAACATTCATATCTACTGCTACTTAGAAAAAAAATTCACATTTACTTTTTTCTAGAAAAAATATTGCTATCAGGAAAAAAATGATAAATGGAAACTTTTATTTTAATATATAAATTCCCCATAATTTTTTCAAATGTGGGTATCATGTAAGTAAACATGATATATGAGAATAATTTCAAATGGTTAGAAAAATAATATGGGTGGAAAAAGGCTTAAATATTTAAAAATAATACTATTACATCTCTATCACACATGTACATAAATATATATACACAGTACAAACATATATGGGATTCAAACCTAAGTTAATGCTTAATTAAGCTACTAATCGATTTATTTCTTAAATTAAAAACTTCTCATCATTTGATATATTTTTATCCATGGATGTGACAATGACTGAGTTTATTCAAAATGGATCAGTTTCCATTGACAGCACTAATAGATACAGAGGAAAAAAACTACATACACTAATAGGAATTATAAGAATAGTAGAAATACTTTAATATAAAAATAGCAAGAAATAAAAAAGGGATTAAATGGAAAATTCAAACAATCTCAATTCAAGAAATTCTAAAATTGAAGGTGAATTTCCAGTTATCTACTTCTATTTATTTTTCCTGTCTTCCTAGAGTTTCATATCTAGGAAGATTCTAGCATTATACAGTATCTTCTGTGTGAGTCTGGCTTCTTTTATTCAGCATAATATATTTAGGTGCATCCATCTTTTTGCATGCACTAATAGTTTGTTCATCTCTATTGTTGAGTAGTATTCTATATTATGGTCAAACTATGATATTTTTATCCATTTATTTTTTGGGGAACATATTAATTGTTTAAAGTTTTTGACTACTATGAATAAAACTGCTGTGAATGTTAGGATATGTGTGTGTCTGTGGACACATGTTTTCATTTCTCTTAGGTAAATACCTAAAAGTGGAATAACTAGGTTG
The DNA here is from genome assembly GCA_963574885.1 of Lepilemur ruficaudatus. Taxonomy (NCBI): domain Eukaryota; kingdom Metazoa; phylum Chordata; class Mammalia; order Primates; family Lepilemuridae; genus Lepilemur; species Lepilemur ruficaudatus. Next base: position 79,458 of record CAUYRT010006349.1, on the reverse strand, counting down.
TTTTGTAAGTATATACTGAGCTTTTTAAGAAATTGCTAAACTGTTATCCAAAGTGGTTTTACTATTTTACATTCCCACCAAAAATTACAGGAGTTCTAGTTGCTCCATAATTTTGATAGCAGCTGGAATAGTCAGTCTTTTAAAAATTTGTCATTCTTGTGTGTGTGTTATCCCATACCTTGGGATTTAGTTTGCAGTTGTTTGATGAGTAATGATGTAAACATTTTCATGTGTTTACTGGCCATCTCTATATTTTACCTTGAAAATTATACATACAAATATTTTGGCCTTCTTAAACTGAGATTTTTATCTTGTGTTAGTAGATAATGCTTTAATATTCTATTTAAGAATTATCTTTCTGGATGTAAGTAAGATGGCAAACTAGGAAGCTATAGGCCCTCCTTGTTCACAGAAACACTAAGTAAACAACAATATATGCATGAAAATATCTCTGTGAAAACTCAAGAAACTAGTTGAGAGTCTACAGCACCCAAGCTATTGTGAAACCAAGAAGGAATTCCAGCAAAAAGAACAGGAAATCCACAGCATTTGGTAAGCTTATCTGTACCGCTCCTCTGTGAAGCATAGCATAAAGCAACTGAGAGAAAATCTTCCATACTGGGACTCTCCCTTGGGATGGAAACAAAGGAAGGCACCATGCATACAACATTCTGGCTTGTCTGGGTACTGCTGGAGGGATAAGTTTCTGTCTGTGTGATTCAGAGTGCTGACTGCACTTGCACTGGAGTTTGGAAGCTGCTGCAAACATGTCGCCAACATATTTGAGCTGCAGTGCCACACATAGTCACAAGGGGGGCAATAGCTGAGAAGATGTGTGACAATTTCTAGAAGATTCAACATGCTGATTGGTCAAGGTCTTCCTCTCCATAAAGCCAGTAAACAAAGACTGGGAGAGATGTTTTTTAAGAGCCTAATCTTAGAAAACTATAGCAAGGCATACTTCTCTACAAAGAAGTAGAGAAATGAAGCCTAATGAAAGGAATAAAATAAAACTCCAGAAATTGACTCTAAAGAAATGCAGACATATGAGCTGCCTGAGAAAGAATTTAAAATAACTGTTATGAAAATGCTCAGTAAGCTAAAAAAAAAAAAAAAAAAAAGAGCACATGTAGACAACTAAACAAAACCAGGAAAACAATCCAAAAAGAAAATGAGAATATTAACAAAGAGGTGGAAACCAAAAACAAGAAATAAAGAGAAATGCTGGAGCAGAAAAATGCAATAACTGAATAAAAAAAATTAGCAGATCTTTTCAACAGCAGACCTGATAAGCAAGATACAAAAACCAGTGAATTTATAGATAGTTATTTAAAATCACTGAATCAGAGAAGCAAACTAAAACAGACTGAAGGAAAGGAAGAGAGCTTAAGGGACTTACGAGACTTTCTCAAGCAGAACAATATATGCATAATAGAAATCCCTTAAGAAGAGAAAGAGAAAGGTATAGAGAACTTATCTGAAGAAATAATTGCCAAAACTTACAAACTCTGAGAAAAGAAATGAAAATATAAATTCAAGAAGCTCAAAGAACTTCAATTATAATAAATCTAAAGATAATGATTCCAGGTTAGGTAAATTATCTAAAGTCAAAGTCATAGAGAGAATCTTGAATGTATCAAACAAACAAAAAAAACCCAGATTCTTCACATTCAATGAAGCTCTAAAAAATTATCAGCAGATTTCTTATCAGAAACCTCACAGGACAGAAGGAAGTGGGATAATATATGCAAAGTACAGAAGAAAAAAACTCTGTAAACCAAGAATATTGTATCCAGCAAAACTGTGTTTCAAAAATGAAGGAGAAATTAATGCTTTCCCAGATAAATACAAGCTGAAGGAGTTAATTTCCACTAGGCCTACTCTACAAGTAATACTAAAGAGAATTTCTCAAGTTGAAACAAAAGGACAGTAGACAGCAACAGGAAGCTAGCTGAGAATATAAGGTTCTCCAGTAAAAAATAAATATCTGGTCAAATATATTAACCTGGACTATTGGAAATTTGGCAGCTAGAATTTAAATGGTAAAAAATTAAAAATATGCATATATGTTAATGAGCATATAATATATGAAGATGTAATTTGTGATATCAGTACCATAAAGTGTGTGTGGAGAGGTGGAGCTGTAAAGGAGTAGAATTTTTGTATGCAATTAAAATTAGTTGTTATAGAATGTTGCAATTCTAAGATATGTTATGTAATTGGAATGTAACCACAAAGACAATATAGAATATACACAAAATTATGTGAGAAGGCTGTCACTACACAATAAAAAATGAAAGAAACACAAAGGAAGTCAGCAAGGGAAAAAAGAGGTGTCAAGCCAAAAGACATACAAAAAACAATTAACAAAATAACAATAGTAACTCATTCTCTATCAGTAACTACTTTAAATATAAATGGATTAAGCCCCACAACAAAAACATAAAATGGCTGAATGAATAAAAAAAAAGTTTCCAAAAATACCCTGTCTACAAGAAACTCATTTTAGATCTGAGGATACACATAGGCTGAAAATGAAAGAATAGAAAATAATATTCTACGCATATAGTAACCAAAAGAGTGTATGAGTGGTTTTAATTGTATCAGACAAAATAGACTTTAAGTTAAATGATGTTACATGAGACAAAGCCTATAGAATAATAGAGGGGTCAATTTAATAAGAAAACATAATAATTTTAAATATTTATACACAAAACCTTAGAACTCCTAAGTAAATAAAGCAAACTTTGACAGAATTGAAGGGAGAAAAAGACAGCAACACTATAATTATAGGAGACTTTAATACTCCACTTTCAATAGTGGATACAACAAGCAAACAGCAGATCAATAAGGACATAGAGGACTTGTAAGACACTATATGAGGGCTGTCCGGAAAGTATCCAACCATGTAATATGAAAACTTATATTAAAAATGGCTGGATACTTTCTGACAGCCCTTGTAGATCAATTGGACCTAAGAGACATATACAGAACACTCTACCCAACAGAATGTACATTATTCTCAAGTGCACATGGAACACGCTTCAGGATAGGCCACATATTGGCTGCAAAACAAGTCTTAACAAATTCAGGAAGATTGAAATTATATATAATATCTTTTTCAATCACAATGTGATGAAATCAGAAATCAAGAGACCATGGAAAACTGGAAAATCCACAAATACATAAAAATTAAACAACACATTCTTATACATCCAATGGGTCAAAGAAGAAGTCACAAGGCAAATTTGAAAATGCCTTGAGGCAAATAAAAATGAAAGTTCAACTTATCAAAACTCATGGGATGTAGCAAAAACAATACTAAGAAGAAAGTTTACAGCAATTAATCCCTACATTAAAAATAAGAATAACTTCAGATAAACAACCTGAATTGACACCTCATGGAACTAGAAAAAGGAGAGCAAACTACACCAAAAGTTAGCAAAAAGAAGGAAATAATAAATATCAGAGCAGAATAATGATAGAAAAAATATCAACAAAATATAGCCTAATTCTGGCTCCTTTCTTATGCTCCTGCTGCTACTACTTTGGACCACATCATCATAATTTCTCCTGCTCAATTGAATTAGAGCCAAACCTCTTTTTTTCTCATCCTTCCTTTGCCACTGTCTATTTTCCCCATTGCAGTCAGAGATGCACCTTAAACATGAATTTGTCCTGTGATACTAGCACAATAGCTTCTGTCCTTATTTAAGAGTAAAAGCCCAAATCAGTGTGCCAATTATCTGTTGTTCTTATCTCCTACCACTTCTCTTTGCTTGCTCCTCTGTATTTTCACTTACATTCTTGATGCTTGTGAAATGTGCTTTCCTCTCAGAGCACCTGCTATTATCTCTGCTGGTCTTGTTAGGCACAGAGTAGATATTCACTAATTAAAGGAAGAAAGCAAGGTATGTGGTTTATGTAATTTGGTTAGTAAAATATACCAATTTGGGGGCAGAACAGGGACTAAAACCTAATCTCTTTTTCCCTCTGGGTATCTAGAATGTAAAATCGACACAATGAATGTAACTTCACAGTAGAAACATGTTCTATATTCAGGCAGACATGGGGTCTATTTTTCAATTTGCTGAATTAATTTTACCTTGTGACCCATTTATTTTCAAAGACTATCTGTATCACTTTAGTATTTTAAAATATGTATCCCTTCTGTAATAATGGATGTTATTGAAGATTTTTCAGATTTCCCCTGATTGTAGGGAGAAATTTTAATTGTGCTCATTTCTTATTAAAACAATAAGTAACAACAAAACAATCTAGGTGTCCAAAATATTACTTAGAAACATTCTCAAAAAGGAAACATTTTTAAAATGTTTAGATTATTTACAATCTGGGATTAAAATATGAAAAAATACATTAAAAATTACAAGTATAATGTTGACACAGGAGCTACAAGATGTTTTATTTTTTAACTTCTATAAACAGTCAACAGTCCATTTGAATGGGTAGCACGATTGTTTTATTGTGCAATTCTCTTTAATTTCATATCACCAGCTGAAAAGAACAAATTGTATTTCACTAAGAAAGAAATAGCTCCAGTCTTCCTCAATTCTGCCATAATTCAATTTCCTCTGCTGGTTGCTCCAGTCCACTCATGACTGATGGTAGGCGGCAACATATGGCAGCATCGAGTGAATTTATAAAGAAGTCTGCTAATGGTAACAAACAAACAAACAATCAGGAAAACCCAACAGTCATGAAGAATTAATAAAGCTGGCAAAATGCTTGGTTAGTAGAGCTTCTCACAGTGAACAATGCCAGGTGTCTGCAAATATCTTGGTGGAGCTTTCTCTCACCAGGCAGAGCAAATTAATTTTCAGAGCTATGCTGATTTTAAAATTGTAGTTGCAAATAGAAGTACTTATTACTAAAGCTTCCATATTTCTTGAGGTCTGGTAATTTGCCAAAATTGATCCTCCAGTAACCAAATAGGTAAACTGTGATAGCTTAACAGAATGCTAAATCTAATTATTTCTGCCTTGCAACAAAAAATTTAAAAAAAAGCATCCGAACCTTGCCAAAACATTTAGATGCAGAACAGCTAGATGTGTCTTCTATGTCTTATTAGCAATGAATGATTTTAGATTTCTAGTATGGTTGCTGTACAGTAAAAAAAAAAAAAAAAAAAAAAAAGAATCTTTTGAAAGTTAATTTGCTTATACCAAACCAGCTGCTAAGTTTCTGTCTCTGTTTGTAAATGCCAAGCATTTCCTTAACTTTCTTTTTCATTTCTGTTATCATAATGCTCAATAGAAAGATTAAAAATTTCCTGCTCAAAGAACATGAGAAGACAAAGGAAAATCTCAATATTTTAGAAGAGAAGATTTTCTTCCTTCGGTTATATACCTTTGATGTTATCTTTACTGAATTCTTCTAGACTTTACAGGTTAAGAAAACCACTTATCTCTTGGTCCAAATCAGAATGTTCATCTCAAAAGTGACATTATGATTGATTTCCTCTTTAAAATTGTGATGCTTGTTCTTTTATGCTTCTTTGCCTTTTTTAAAGTATGCCCCCAGCCAACAGGCAAAACGGACTCTCATGGCTAACCGAGGTGCTCAAAGTTAAAACACAACCAGGTGACTATGGCTGGGTGAGGGAGCTGTCATGTACTCTGTGTTCTCAGAGAGATGTTGTAAAGGTGTCACAGGACTTCTCTTTCTACAATCAAGCCAAACCAGTTGCTGTTGTTGGTGCAAAGACAAACCCCTTCTGGATCACCCCTCCTCCAGGCAACCAACCATTTCAAAGGAATATCTGACAGAGACTTCTGTTTTGGGACTTGGAAACTATCCAATCAGAGATCAACTATTTTGACCAATCAGAAATGAACAAATTTGGCACCCCCCCATCATTTGCATAAACTAACCTAATTGAGAACCAGGGTAAGAACTTTGCCTATGTAAGCCAGACCCTCCCTTTGTTCTTGGGAGAGCACACCTTTTCAGTTGTACTGAAGGCTGTGCCTCCCCAATCTGCAGGTTGTTCTCAAATTTAGCTTCGGATGGTAATCACTAAGGAAATTAAACAACAGCAAAATCTGAACTTTTCCTCCACTGTAGACAAATTAAAATCAGAATCTTTGAGACTTAAGTGTCCATAACAATATTTATTTTTTGTAAGTCTGCAGGTAATTCAAGGGTTCAAATACAACCAGGGTTAAAAATTACTGAATTTGAGGGTTGCAGCCAAAGCTCTTCATGCCTTTGTCTATTATTGATGAGGAATCTTCAAAGTTTTGGTCTTTTCCAACTTCACACCCACTACTCACTTTGAATTTCCTCAAATTCCTCATTCCAATATAGCTGGGAAGGGGTATATGGAGGTAAAACAAAGCCACCCCTACCCACATTCTTAGTGATCCCTAGACAAATTTTTCATAGTTTTGACCTCAGCAGGTCTGGAGCCTTGAACTGAGCCATTCGAACCTTGGAAGGTATTTAACCCTGCTGGGCTGTCATCTCAATCTTCTTCCCTTATAAATTGTACTTCAAGCATCCCTATTCGATAGCATTCTCCTGTACACTTTTTAAAATCCATTTTATTAAATATGATTAACATACAGTTTCTACACTCTTAATATTGTACTGTGTTTCATTATTAGCAGGATAAACTGTCAGGTCAAGAGTTTTAAAATAAGAAAGACCTCTTTGCGATTTGTGGAATTGTGTTTTTTTTTTTTCTGCAGTGTACTTCCTAGCTTTATAGAAGAAATAGCAATAACTGCTTCATGGGCTTGCTTCAAGGACCACACAGGGTAGCGTATGTGAAGTGCTAGGGTCTGACACTTAAAAGCCACTTCCCTTTTTAATTCTCATACATCCTCAGGAATATAGGCTCTTTGTAAACTAAATTACCCCATCTTGAACTTTTTTCCACAATATGCTTTCTATGTTCCTGGCTGCCACTAAAATCAAATTCTTTTCCAACATTGCAACATCTCTTTGGTCTTCCTAAGTGAACACTAGTCATCCCACATCCTCTCTATTATTTTTGTACTATATTTCCTTGAATGAGTATATAAACATATTGGAAAGTTTGTGATTCCAGAAAGCAATGTGATTGAAATCTCTGAACATGTGTCGACCACCTACTCTTTGCCAGGCTCCATCCCAAGCAGAGAGGAGAGGTTGCTTGTTGTTATGTTGTAATTGGATGGAAGAGGAAAGTGCTGCAAATGCCCAACACTCAGATGCAGCTGGTGGGTACAGTGTGAGCTGGCTAGATTCTGCCTAAAAGCTAAATATGCTTTTGTTCTGTTTACATTTGAGTGGATTTCCTAACTAGCCAGAAAAACCCTACTGATGATATGGACTTATGTACCAATAGGATTTACTTCCAACGTACTTCCCCCAAACTCCCCGAAGGTTCATTCTCAAATCAGTAAAGGTGTCTGGGGGTTAAATGGCATGTTCCACTTCATTATATATCCCATCCTGAAGGGTGGGCCAAAGGGCAGCTGAGGATGCTAAGGGCAAATCGTCTGTCTAGGGAGTAATTCTACAATGGAATAGACAAGCTGACTACACTGAACCAGAAAACATACTTTGATGTGATATTTCCATTACCTGAGTCTGATAACTCAAATCAGTTAACTCTCAGGTCCAGATATATTTCATCTGTGTATATGCATGTTATGTGTATCTTGTGCCCTAAATTCCACTGGAAACTACAAAATACAGAAATAATGCTTAAGGGCCCTATACTTTAACTGGAAGGAGTAGACTCTCAGATGTGACATAACCAAATAAAATGGAATATTTGCATTCAACTTATTTGATTAGAGACTAAGTATTATTAAAACACCACAAAGAGGAAAAACTCATTGATAGTTGTAGTTAATGACTTACCCATAGATCAACACAAAAAGAAATAAGTTGAACAATGTATTGCCACACACTTTAAAGTTTAGATGTTTAAAATGAAGCATAAGATATCTTTATAAAGTTAGTCATGTGATTAAACTCTATTATTCTGTGACTCCAGAAATCTTGCTGAGATTTTTATGTCACATCCGTAGTTATTTCCTTTGAGTTGAAAGCATAAAGGGGTAAGCTCACCAATGAGCTAGTTGGTCTTTAATCACGTAGCAAGCAGGTGGCATTTATGGAGCATTATGTCCTCTTCCAGTATTATGTGATGTGCTTTCATCATTCAGTTTTTATAACCAAAAATCTATCCAGTTTCTCTCCCCTTGGTATGAAAACTTTTATTTTTCTCATTAAACAAGAAAGGTCGCTTGGCAACAAAATTTTGGACAATGCTCAAAAATCATTCCAGGAAAACTACTGACACCATGAAAGAGGCACTGAGGATCTGTAGATCTCTCCTAATTGTCTAAAGTCAGATCCATGATGGAATTGATTGTGGTTTGTGTTTACATAGGATCTTTCAAGATATAAATTCACAGACTTTGCAAACATTACCTGTCACGAAGGTGAAGAACACACCAGAACTCTATGCTGGCACATAGGGATTTGATAAAGTGCTATATTTAATTGAAAATTCAAAGAGATGTTAGGTAGGAAGAGTACAATTACGTACACTGGAATAGTGCCAGGCCTCTTATTCTGTCCTGGGGGCATTATGGACTCCCAAGAAGTGACCAGATTGTCCATGCTGAAGCTTGAGTGTGAAGGACACCACAGGGGCAAGTGATCACTGGGGACAGTTACACAGCCAGGGTGGGGATTTTATTTCCTACAGTGAAATGCCCCTTGTCTAGATGACAATACAAGCATAGGGTGAAGTGACCTACAGAAAAGTTTCTTGCATAGCACATTTTTTATTTCTTTCATTCTTTTGTTAAAAATCTCAGAATGGAACATGAAATTTGACTTAGATTTTATGAAGTGAATTAATGTCCAGTAAAGGTAACACCATATAGAATTAAGGATAGAATTCTGAAGATCTAACTAATTCAAATGAAACATGTATATTTCCAACTAGACGTGTAAACTTTAAAAGCTAATTACTCAGGTGAGAGGATGGTTAAGTTCATTTTATATTTTGGACTTAAAGAAAATACATAAGAAAGAGTCAAGGAACAGTAAGGCTACAACAACATACCTTCATGTAGAACGTGATCCCAAAGGCAGTTTTATTGTCATTAATATTTTCATGGCATTTTTCCTTTTAACAATTTATTTTATTTTTAAATATTAATGTTTTCTTTCTCAGCTCTTTGATGTGGCAACATGAATTCCTATATACTGAGTGAAAAATATTATACTGCTGTAATCTCATATTTTATTCCATTTTATTTCTAAAGAAGCAGTGGAAGCCAGAGGTTAACTGATGGTAAGTGCCACTGGTATGTTAAGAACCCTAGAGTCGACGTGATTATCTTTATACAATGCATACAACTTTTCAAACAGTGCCATTGTATTGAGAGGCATTTTCTACTTACAAGATTCTATACATTCTCATGTGTATCCTCAAGGCACAGACCTCAACTTCTCCCAATTTCCCGTCTTCATGTCAGAGCACTAGCTAACTTGAGTCTTTAACAAATTCTATTTCTTACTTATTCTTCATTGCTATGGACTGAATCGTGTTCAACAATAATTCATATGCTGAAGCCCTAAGCCCCAATGTGACTCTATTTGGATATAGGTTCTTCAGGAGGTAATTAAGGTTAAATGAGGCCCTAAGGGTGAGGCCATAATTCAATCTCTCTCTCTCTCTCCCTCTCTCTCTCTCTCTCTCTCTCTCTCTCTCTGTCTCTTCCCTCTCTCTCTTTGTCCTTCTCTTTCTCTCTCCCCCCAGCCTCAGAGGAAAGGCAGTGTGAAGACAAAGTGGCCTTCTGTAAGTCAGAAGACAGGCCACACCAAAAATCGTTGCTGGACTTTCTAGCCTCCAGAATTGTGAGAAAATACATTTCTGCTGTCAGTCAAGTGATCTGTTACATGTTGTTATGGTGGCCCTGGTGCATTAAGACACTTTTGTCACACATGTGCTTTCCCCCTTACCCTCAATCCTGCTGCAGCCGTTTCCAAAATTACAGATCACATTATTCTGGAAAATTTCTCATTGAAAGCAAACATCTCAACCAAAATACAAACCCTTAAGTGGAGATAAAATGTTTACCGCTGTGTTAACTCCGGTACTGAACTTATTATGATGCAAGGCACTTCTCCACACTTTTCTGTGTGTTGGGTCATAGGATTTCAGTGGTGACAAAGAAATAGAGTGTGGATGTGTTCTGTATCTGAAATAAATCTAAAATGGGTATAGCCCTCACTCTCAAAGAAATTTTTGTGTGTAGTAGACTGTAGTCTGCATCCCTGCCCATTGACTGGACCTGCTGTGGGACATGCATGTCTCACTTCCCTGACTTCTCTTAACACCAGGCATGGTCATTGACTTACGTGGCCAGTGAACCACAGCCAAGCCCCAGCTGCTCACCCATGTTAGAAGCCTCTGACACTTAGGTTGTTCTCACAGCCTAACTTACCAACAGAGAAATCTTCCTGTGTATTATGAAGAGTGTGGAAAGCTGCATGGGATCATTGACAGTCTTGTAAATTAAATGTTTTGTCTTCACCTTCTTGGCAGTAGAGAAAGTACTGAAAAGTTTTAAGAAAGGGAGTGTAAGCTTTATTTTACTTTTATTTACTTGCTCGTCCATATTTAGTGAATTATAATGTATTAACAAATGCAAATAATTAAAAATTTAAATGATACTAACATTTTATAGTGAAAAAGAGTACATTCTACCTCACCCTTTCCCAAATTCAGATTCTATTTCTCACTGCTAGAAATTTTTTTAATTATTTTGACAATTTAGTTTGCACATTACATCATATTTTCTCCTTCTTTTTAAAACGTGATCATAATTATTTTTCGATTTATACATTTTAAACATTATTATTATTTTACTTAGATGTGGCAGCTATTAATATCTTTTTAAATAGTTGTATCAAAATCTTTGATACTCTTCTCATAGAGTCTATGTCCCCTTCCCTTAAATCTGGGCAAATCTATTTAGTTTACTCACTAGTTATGAGTTTGTGCACATCTAATGTAATGTAGTAGAACATGCATGACTTGCGAAGTTAGGAGTGGCCACATAAAAACACACCTCTCAGATCTCTTGCTGTGGGGAGCGCAGTTGAAAGAGGAACCAGCTGCTGCACCCGGCATTCAGCCTGCACTGAGACCACACTGCGGTGGGCTCCCTCAGCCAGTGCGTGAAGGCAGCAGGGATACCAAGGCAGGCCCATTCCTACCTGACTCCAGACTCCTTTTTCAGGTAGCTTTGGCTCAAAGACAGCTTGCTTGAAAATCTTCTTAGAATTGCCTTGCAGTCTGAATCTATGTCTATCCAACCTTCCTTCCTTCTATCTCTCCTTTAAAAGAGTCAGATCTGCATTCACCTGACCGCCCTCTCTGCCTTCTCTGAATTCCTTCACTTTTCCCCTCACAAGTGTTTCACCCAACTATCTTGTATGTCTAATCTCCATCTTGGTATCTAATTCTCAAATAACCCACACTAACGTATTATGTCAGAAACATCTGGGTAGCTTTCTCCTTACCTACTGGACCACTCATTTTTGAAGTCCTGGTCCACCATGTAAGTCTGACTACTCTGACACCATTACACAGGGAGGGAGCCCAGAAAAGGCCCTTCATTGACGGCCCTCGGTGAGGCTGCAGCTGACATGTGGGATCGACCACTAGACACATGCCAGGAGATGCCGCTAGATGATTCCATTCCTCAACTATCAAGTCATGTCCAGCTATTCAGTCTTCCCATTGGAGGCCTTAGTCATTGTATATTAAAGGTGAGCCATTCCTGACATTTCATGCTGAAATGTCTGACACACGGAATCATAAGCATAAGAAAATTATGATTATTTTTTAACTTCTAAGTTTCAATTAGTATTTATGGGTTGACAGTTTTTATTCAGTGGGTTTTATCCACAGAAATCCATTGCAACCGGGTATAAAGATCTGACTTTCTGGGAAATTTTGCAGTTATATCTTTCAGGTATTCCAGGGCTATATGTGGTTATTTCTGATGTTATTTTTGAGCATTCAGGTTCTCAGAAAGTGCACGTATGTGAACAAGTTTATACTTTTATACACATATATATTTCATCCAGAACCCTGTAACCCTGAAGCTATTAACAGATGTACTCACCACAGGAATTTTTTTTAACTGGGAATATTTTCAGATGATCTTTCTCCCCTGTTGGTAAAAACGGAAGTATTCACATAACTTGATAATTGAATAATTAGAAAACTTTTGGTTAAAAATTAGTTTTTTCTCAGAAATCATTACTCTATTTTCATTTAGCACTATTACTACTGAGAAATCTGATGTAATTCTGATTTTCATTTTCTCTATGTAAATTTTGTTTTTCCATTTCTGAAATATTTTGAGATCTTCACTTTATACCAATATTCTAGAATTTTACAACACGGTGTCTCATGATGGGTAATTTTTCCTTCAATTTTTGTCTGAAATGAGTGGATTCTTTCAATTTGGAGGCTTATGTTTGTTGATTATAACCATCAATCTTTGTGTTATATATTAGACAATTTTCTTCCATCTATTTTTTCTTTTGTTGGTTTTCTATTAGTATGCTAGGGCTCAGAAAAGGATACTCTAAAGTGAAGGCCTCAGAAGCAGCCTCAAAAGCAAAGTTTCTCTTTCAACTTCTCCTACTCTCTTGTCTCTCAGCTCTCCTTCCCTGAGGCTGGCCATAGAAACTAGAGTCCCACCTCCCAAAAGCCGGTCATAGAAACCAGAACCCCTTATCCCCAAAGCCAGTCATAAAACCTAAATATTTCGCCAACTTCCCTTTTACTTTCGTGTAAGAACTTCCCATAAACTACCCACAGTTCTATATGTTTGTCCACGCCCCATGGAACCTAAGCATAAAACCAGATAGCTTCTCTGGTGTCCTCGGGTCTTTATTTTGAAGGCTCCTTGTGATAAGGGTGTTGGCTGTGACCTTTATGTTAGGGAGGAAAGGGATCACTCCCTTTCTGGCCCTACAGATATAATCCTAAATATCTGGAGTACATTTTTTGTGTCTCATTTTTTTGTTTATATTTCATTTCCTTTTTTAAAACTTTTTTTTTTTTTCCTTTTGGAAATATTTCCTCAGTCTTGTTTTTCAAATTTTAACATGGGTTTTTTTTCTTTTTTTAGTTACGCCAGTTTCCCTTTTATGAATGTCTTTCTTGTTATCTCTCTTTCTTTTTCATTATTTTTATGTTGTTAATTCTTTTCTGCTCTTTGCATTATCTTTCAATTCTCCCACCTTTTGAGGGGAGGGAGGTTGCTTGCTTTTATTTTTTTTCCTATATTTTGTTTTAGATATGATCTTTGTTCACTTGTTTACAATTAAAAGTTAGGTATTAAAATGTCATTTTAAAGCTTTTTTCGGATCCATTTTCTCCAAGCAGAAGGTTCATTTCTGAGTGATTGGGAAGGGTGTGAGCTATTTTATTGTTAGTCCTCCAAGTGAAAATAATAGCTAACCTCTCCCCACACACAACTTTTTAGGACTTTTGTAGTTTGAAAGTACAGCTAAGTGTAGGTAATCAGCTAATTCTGATGTAATAATTTTCACAATATCTTAACATGTCTTGCATAGACACCTTATACCACATACCACAATTTTGTACATGGATTGCCTGATAAGAGGAAAACCTGGTTTTCAAGCATCAAAGCCTCTGCTGAAATTTTGAGACAATAGAAGTCCTATCTAAAACTTGTCATATAATAGTTTACTCATTGAAAAACTCTCTCATTGTTTTCTATATCTCAGTGTTTTTTGAAATCTCTTATCATAGTGGAGCATCAGAAATGAGCTAAATCAGAAGCTAAGTTAAGAAAAAGAAGTTTGGCGGGCTTGGAGCCTCAGTTGGATTATCTGACATGAATCTACACTATGGAGAAAATGAACATTTGAACACATTCAAATTTAGATTATTTTTTGATTGGCAGAGTGGATTGAAACAAGACCAATAAGTAAAACACATTATCCAAAAATTGATTGAACTGAATTGTAAGTAAGTTTGGGGAAAAGTGTTATTAGGAGGAATGGAGAGAGAAATTAGAGGAGTCATTAATCTGGAGTTGTGGATGAAGTCTAAGTATAGGTACACGGGAATGATTGAAGTTGATCCTTAAAGGAATAGAAGATAATGAGAAAAAAATATTTGATAGCATTTTGATTTTAGAGAAAGAGCATTTTTAGTTCATGATGAAACTTAGATTATAGGCAGAAAAGTTTGTGACTTACGATAGTAAGTTAAGGCTCTTGTTGGAATTGAAAATTGTAGAATACTTTTTCTGTTTGATCAAAGATACTTTTTAGGAGGAAGAGACTACAGTCCTCAGGGAAATCATTGGAGCAGCAAGGTAGTTAGTGGGTGGCAGCTTTGAACACCTTTGGAGAGTGGTGGGCCCAACATTGACTTGGTTCCATCCAAATCTGCTGGGATCCCTTCGATGCATCACTGTTTATAAACTCATGCACAGTCACTTGCAATGGCCTTTGCTGGTGACTCTGTTATGGGCTAAATTGGGCACGAGCCCCCTCCCAATTTATATGTGGAAGGCCTAGCCTCTAGTACCTCAAGATGTGACTGTATGTGGAGATAGAGGCTTTAAAGAAGATATTAAGCTAAAATGAGGCTGTTAGAGTGGCCCCTAATCCAATCTGACTAGTGTCCTTGTAAGAGGAGGCCAGACAGAAAGACAGTCACTGGAGGACATAGTGAGGAGGGATCCCTCCGCAAGCCCAGGACAGAGGCCTCAGAAGAAACAAACCTGCCAACACCTTGACTACAGACTTCAGCCTCGAGAAACGATGAGAAAATAAATTTCTATCATCTAAGCCACACAGTCTGCAGTATTTTGTTATGGCAGCCCCAAAAAACTAGTACACTCTCTTTGGAGGACTGTCTCCTGAGATGTAGAAGAAGCTTTGCTCAGTCAGACTAAGCAGGAAGTGCTTAGGAGTTCATGATCCAGGGACTGGGTTATGGGGGCGGGGAACAGTCCATATTCAAGGATTCGAGAGAGGCAATAGGGCTCCTTTGACCTTCAGGACAAATTTGAGGCATAATTAACACCGCAAAGTTGTGCTCTAGGGTTACATTGAAGTTGAGCCTTTTTTTGCAATCCTGCCCTTGTTTGGGTTTTTTCTCTTCCCTGTCCTACTTCCCCCTTTGTTTCATTAGTGTTTATTGAGATCCTATCCTTAATAAATCACTTGCGCTCATATCCAGTCCTCAAGATTGACTTCCTGGGAGGCACACCTATGCCAGGTGGGAGAGTCCTCCAAGACACAGGCATATTCAAATGAAAAAGCCAGTGAGTTGCAGAGAAGCTGCTGAGTAGTGCCATGATCCTTGAGGTCTGTGCAGTAAGGGGAGGGTCGGAGCCTGAGAAACTTCATTTAAGAGGGCCAAAGGAAAAGTGCCGGTTAAATTAATAACATTGCAGACTCCTTACATATTTTTTACTGACATTTGCTCTTTTAGTAAATTTTTATGTACTACCATCCCATAAGCACCAGTTGGACACCTATTAGCTTTTGTTTCTGTCTCAACTTCTGGATAGCCTTTGAATTTCAATGAGTTATTGCTAATAAGGTAAATATATTACAAAGTCTAATCAAATTTATTCAGTGTCTTACTTTTTAATTTATCAAATAAAAGATCACAAGCTTCAGATACAAGAAATTTATTGAAAATTTTTCATGCACACCTAAACACCTACTACTTCATTTTCCTCAGGACACTAATCTATTTATCATCTTTGTTTTTCATATGCTCAGACCCTGTCACCTTATCACAAATTCCTAAGAACACAATAAAAACAATGCCTGCTGGTTCCTGTACTGTAACAAATTGCTGCCACCTTTCCGAAGAGGGACATATTTCAACAATTCTGCTTAAAACTATGGTTTCAATAATATAATTCATTTGTTAGTATCTTCCTTTTATTCTCAGTCTTTGTAGTCACATATGGAGATATTATTTCCACTGTTCATTAAGGTTCCTGCTGTGTTTGAAAGCTAGTTGCTGACAGCTCACAGTTACTTCTGCGAGCAGAGTCTAGAGCTCCCAAACTCTAAATGTGCTCGCTCAAGAAGAAAAACGTTTATGTGTTTCATTTCTACCGTCTTCCAACATTCCCACTCCTGATTAAATATAGAAAGAAGACAAATGAAGGATGAGTTTCATGGTAACCTTTTGGTGCTAGTACAGACCTCCCACAGGGTCACATTTCTTGCCTGACAGGTGGTCTATTCTGCTCAAATACCACCGAGCTGGTGAACTTAAGCAGGAGCCTACAACCCACCTCTCAAACCTGGGGCTGAGAGCAGCAGGGTCTAGATTCCTATCTGAGAATCTCATATTGAAAAATTTCCTCTGCAATGTCTTTATTAGCCTGTGCATTAGATCCACTCTCTAAGAAATTTCTGTGGATGGTAAAGGCTGAGGTAACAGTATGTATCCTCTGTCCCCAGTTTTCCTGGGAAAATCTCTCACTCGTGTCCAGAAGACTTCTACTGGGTCCTGATTATAAATTTAAGAAAACTGCATTTACATCAAGAAACAGTATTTGTAATCTCTCCTCACATGAGAACCATTTTTCAGTTTTTGTTTCCTTTGAGATTTGATAACAAATACATACTAAGGCCTCTCATTAGAGGAGAAACATACAGTTATTGGCAAATTTCCAAAGTATTAGGAAAAGTGAGAATCTCGTCTTTGTAATAATTATATATAACAGTAATTAATGGTCTGGGACTTGTGATTAAGTAGATTTCATACGTAGATTCTTCTGTAAGTCAATA
Source organism: Lepilemur ruficaudatus (assembly GCA_963574885.1). NCBI lineage: Eukaryota > Metazoa > Chordata > Mammalia > Primates > Lepilemuridae > Lepilemur > Lepilemur ruficaudatus. The sequence goes on along the minus strand of CAUYRT010006349.1, from coordinate 62,607 downwards.
CACCTGAGTATTTCCAGTTACTAAACATACCTACTTCCTTAATTCATATCGACCCCATTTCTTTTCAATTGTACCTCCAAGTGTTTGAAGTTCTCCAGAGCTTACCTATTTTATCCTCTTTGCAATTCACAACACAAGCCATACCAAGGTAATTAACCATGACAACCTATTTTACATAAAGTTATTATAAGTGAACAAAGAGCACAAAAACTTTCCAAAATTCCCCCAAATGTTTACATTTCTAAATTAGAGCACATGTGACTCTCTTCAGCTTTGAATAATATCTGTTATGATTAAACAAATTGGAGTTTAGATAAGTTCTTGAGAATGTGTTATTTTTTAAATTTTTAATGTGAAGAAATGTTTTCAGTAAATTATAATGAAGAAAATCCAGAAATAGGCTTAATCATCAAATTTTAATTGCATAGATTATAGGTAAATGTAATTTAGTCACAGGTCATCTATAATTTTAATTGTGCTAATGCTTTCTAAAGTTGTACAGAATTTGATGATACTGATTCTAAAAGAAATCCACTCATTTTTTAAAAAGCCTTCAGCTTTTGGATACATGACAATTTGTTTTAGGTTTGCTTCTTAATATTTTGATTTCTTATTTGTGAAGCCTTCAAGGGATATATTAATTTGGCTTGGAAATCCTAGTTGACTAACTTCCCAAATAATAGAAGGGGGTAAAAAAATAAAGTTTCATTTTGAAGTACATTTTAACATTTTAAGCATAGGTCAATATTTAGAAATGCTCACAAAAGAATGTTAAAAAGAATAATGGAGGGATAATGACCAGTCATGTGCTTATGCTATAAGTTTTCTGCCTTGGAAAGCTAACCTTTTTCTGTAATAACAAGAAAACTAATTCTCAATGACAACATAAACCAAACTAAAATAATGTGTGTGTACATATAATTATTTATTTATTTGGTGTTCTGTGCTTAGAACATTGCTAAGAAGTTTTTAGATAACAGGAGGGAGCGTTTCCAAGTGCAAGCAGAAGAGACTGATTAGAAAATCAAGTTTGAATTCTCTTATCCCAGAACTTAAAAGATGTGAGGGAAATTGGTATTTTGTAATGAAACGCTCCAGGTATTCTTTTTTTCCTTCTCTCAAACACTAGATCTATTTTTTTTTTTTTTGAGGAAAAATAATCTATTGGATGATATCCCTACAAATTGACTGAAACTATTTTTTTATATGATTGTTGAAGCTGGATGAATATTTTTCTTTGTTTTTCTATTAACCAGATCTATTATATATTAAAACTTAATGTGATAGTATAAAATGTCCTAAACACGTTTTAATTTACCAAAAAAAAGATCCTTAACAATAATCTAGAAGGTATTTGAGTTGTCCAGGCCAAAGTAAAATTAATAAATGTCTGCTTTAAAATCTAACAGTGCCTCCTCATGTGCATGTAATTGATCATGGCAATTTGAATGTATTTGAAGTTATAGCAAGTCAATTGTTGGTGGTGCCAGCATAATACAAGTATTGATATATATATATTTTTTTAGCTATACTAACCTGTAATGCTGCCATATGGGGGAGGGAAAAAGGAAATATACAGAATTTGTTGCCAGCATGTAACAAAATTTGGGCCTAAATTCCTTGCATTTTTGTTTAATTCCGTTCCAGTTGGAGGCACGAATGAGCTGGATGCATCATGTGAGGTGGCAGCTCCACAGGCATCCACCAGTTTGCGAAAAGGCTTTGTATGTGTTTATTTTTGTGATTGTATTTCTCAGTTTACAAATGCTTATCCAGCACCAGCATTCTACAATTGGCAAGCAAAAGTAAATGCACTCAGAAAATGTGTGAGTGTTCTAGCTGTACTGACATACTTTATTGGGAAATTAAAACCTATTTGTAGATGAAAGGCGGGGGGGAATCTGGTGATTTTAAAAGAACAAAGATTAATCAGATACACTTGAATACAAGAATACAGTCTGGCTGCTGCCTAAGAGAGAAATGAATGAAATGACTGAGTAATACACAAGCAATTTGTTATGGGAAAAGATGATGTCCACATGCTAAAAATGTCAATATGCAAATGAGTGGAAACATAGCTTTCCTCTCCTTTGATCTCTGGCTGGCACAAAGAGAACAGAGAAATATTGAATTTTCTCACTTGATCTTCTCTTGGTTCCATTATGCTATTGTATATACATGGGCATAAGTTAGACAAGGCAAATACAAGGCACAGAAAGACAGACATCAGTAGAAATTCTATGTATAGAAAAAAAAAGTTAAGAACCTTGATATCTATGGCGAAGGTTTCCATAGTTGGAAGGAAACTTCAGAGACAACAGGGTGAACAGGATGGACCAGTCATGTAGGCGGAAAACATACTGATGAAAACTTTGGTAGTACTTAATTTTGTAGAAATACACTATTAGGTCTCAAATTTTTCATTTCTAATTTATATTGTGATTTGAATATTTTTTCTGAAATTTGTTAAGTGACTTTTATTCCAGCCCTTCCACATTCTGGTCTCAGTTTTCACTCTCAACCTGATCCTTCAACATCTGCTCTGCCGCCATATCCTCTCAAAAAACCTGACCTGATTCATAGTCTCTCAAATTACCTCTACCTTCCTCAGGCCATTTTTTTTTTTAACTTATAACATTTCCTCCTTTCTATATTCCTCAACACTTATGTAAGCCTTATATAGACCACATCCCATCTCTTTTAAGGAATTTTCTTTGAGAACTCTGGGCAGAATTGACTTATCTGTTCTGCAAATCTTCTCTTCCCCCTCCACCTGTTTTTGTAGTGTGTATGTGTGCATAGGGTGTTGATGACATTTGGTGTATTGGTTTCCTATTGCTTTCTATAACAAATTACATGCATTTAGTGGCTTAAAACAACACTACTTTGTTATTTCATAATTCTGTAAGTCAGAAGTTTAGGCACAGAATGGCTCAGGAAGATGACTACCTTCCTGTCTGATGTGCAAGGGAATAAAGAAGGTATCACTTTGCTCTAACTTGCATATTTCAAATTCATATGAAGGATTAACTTTGTATAATTTAGTTTATATCAAGAACACTAAATCCAAGGAGTATAGAAAGTTAATTCCAAAAGAGACCACAGTGGCAAAAACAAGGTAACGAAGGGTGGCTGAACTCTAAGATGCCCTCCAAAGGTGTTGCCCCTGGTTATTTAATCAAATGCTACTCTAGGTACTACTCAGAAGGGAGTTTGCAGGTTCATTTCTAGCTTTCCAGGTGTCAAGAAACAGTGAGAGTTTCATTGGTTTCTTTTTTTTCCCCCTCATCGAGGTATCTCCCAGAGAACTTTTTATTTATTTACTTATTTATTCATTTATATTTTTTATTTCAGAATATTATGGGAGTAAAAACATTTTGGTTCCATAAATTCCTTTTGTACCATTTGAGTCAGTTATAAGTGTGTTCATCACCCAAATCACGTGCACTGTACCCATTAGGTGTGAATTGAACCAGCCCCTCCTGCCCTCTCCACCTGCTGGATTTTAAATGAATGTTATTTCCTTATGTACATATAAATGTTGATCAATTAGTCCCAATTTTATGGTGAGTACATGTGGTGTTTGTTTTTCCATTGTTGTGATAATTTGCTTAGAAGAATGGTCTCCAGTTCCATCCAGGTTAATATAAGAGTTGCTAGTTCACCACTTTTTTATGGCTGTATGGCTGTGCAGTACTGCGTGGTATGCATATACCACTTTTTATTAATCCACTTATGTATTCTTAATCTGTCTCCATATTCTTTGGATTATGGCTTCAGCTGACTAACCCTTACTTTCTTTGTGTCCAGGAAGCTATGTGAGTATCCTGCGGTAGTGGTGGCAGCTGTAGAACCTGAGAATTTACCCCAGCTGTACTCTCAGAGGAAGTAGTTCCATGGTGAGTCAGTTCTCTGCTCTTTCCCAGAGGCTTAGGCTAAAATGTGCTCCTTTTATCCTTTATAGGGTTTGTAAGAGTCTATTCCCTTGTATTCTTCTTTATGTGTAAAATCGCTAGAATAACAACCATTTATTTTCTGCGTTGACCCCTGCCTGACACAGTATTTGAAACCAGAAATAAACACAACAAAGCAGACCCTTAAAATATGTGGTTTTGGATTAGTGGTCAGGTAACAGGTTTAGAGAATCTGATGCTACAGATTGTGACCTTGTGAGGCCTTGGTCAAATGTGTTAAAATTGTCATCTATGGTTACTTGGAAAATGCTCCACAGTGCCTGAAGCTTTGAGGGAAGAACAGTAATTTTGGTGTTACCTGCTTCTGCCTGTTTTTAACAAAGTCTTATACAAAACAAATGAACTTGGGTAAGAATTTATAGGTGTATAAACAGAGATAGAAAGACATAGAAAGATCCAGAAATTAGGGGCTTCACAGGATTGAAAAATCTAGCTGCTTCTATGTTCCAAAAATTAAGCTTTAAAGACAAACATGGAAGCCAGTGAGTAAGAGGGAGTTTACACAATTGTTAAGTGAGAAAGAAATTTGAGTGTAATAAGTGACACACAGAACCAAACACAAGCAAATAGATCAGATGCCTAATACAATTTGAGATCATTGTGTTATCAAAGAAACCATATTTCTGGGCTAAGAAACTTGTGTGTGTGTGTTTTTTTTTTTCAATTCCAAAAGCAATCCTTAAGTTTCTAATCATGAGCAAGCAGAAAAGTGGATATTAAAATAAGTAGTCCCCAGAGAGAATCTACTTTCAAACATCCATTTCATATATGTCCACAAGAGATCAAGGAAAAGAAATAGCCTCCAAGACACAAAAGTAGATACAGACATGCCTTCCATAACAAAGTTTTGGTCAATGATGGCTTCCATAAACAGCAGTGGTCCCATAAGATTATAATGGGAATGCAATATACATATGTACCACATTTTTATCATTTATATTGTATTTTTACTGTACATTTTCTATGTTTAGATGTGTTTAGATACATAGATACATTCCATTGTGTTAAAATTGCCTACAGTATTCAGTACAGTAACACCCTGTACAGGTTTGTAGCCTGAAAGCAATAGGCTACCGCTATGCCATATAGCCTAGGTGTACCAGCATGCTATACCATCTAGATTTGTATAAGTATACCTTCTGATGTTTTCACAACAAAAACACATTTCTAACAACACATTTCTAAGAATGTATTTCCATCACTAAATGATACACCACTGTGGGAAAAGAATTATTCTCAGCATGCTGAGGCAGGGTCTGTATGAGGAAATCATTTCACTTTCAGCAGTGGTCCCCAACCTTTTTGGCACCAGGAACCGGTTTCACAGAAGACAATTTTTCCACAGATTGGTGGGGGCAGTGATTTTGGGATGATTCAAGTGCATTTAATTTATTGTGCACTTTATTTCTATTATTATTACATTGTAATATATAATGAAATAATTATACAGTTCCCCATAATGCAGAATCTAATGCCACTGCTGATCTGACAAGAGGCGGAGCTCAGGCAGCGATGAGAACGATAGGGTGCAGCTGTAAATACAGATGAAGTTTCACTTGCTGGCCAGCGGCTCAGCTCCTGCTGTGCGGCCCAGTTCCTAATAGGCCATACACTGGTACTGGTCCACAGTCCGGGGATTGGGGACTGCAGACTTTCAGGATAGTGGTGCAATTCTAGCTCACCAGAATTTCTCTTCACTAGAGACCAATTATCCTGAGGATTTTAACCCTTTTCCTTTTTTTTGAATGTTTAATTGTGTTTGTTTTGCTATTATTCCTCTAGGTCTCTTTCATTTAAAGAATTTATTCTGCAATTACATAGATAAACTGAAATATTTTAAACCTATTTTACTCTAAGTGTATTTTTTTAATTTCCTAAGGAACAATGAAAATGATCAGTATTATGTCTTAGTCATGTTACTTTAAAAATGTTGCAAATTGATACTCAGCTGCATCATTTATACAAGAGTTAAATTATTCATTCCCTAGTGTAACTAACTTAGTGTTGTGAATAAATTTTAATAAATGTCTTGAATTATTCCACAATTCATATTCTGACAAATTCTGCACTTTGTGTAAATCATAACAAACATTTCCTCTTTATTTTCTAAATAATTTGAAAATAGTGATAAAGAGATCTCACTTTTAGGTGAAGGCAAACATCATGTCAATGACACAGAATTTTTAGCTATTTGCATGTTAAATGATGCTATCATGATTATTTGGTGGCTTCTTCAGTTAATTTTTATGACAAGCTAAGGTAATCAGAATACATTCTTTGATGCTGTAAGGGTCAATTAATATGAGCTTTTATACCACAACACCCATTGCTGTTGGGAACTTGATGAATAAACTTATTTTTATTATGGTGATGTCATACTCATATCTTCTCTAAAAATCCTTTAAAACTATTATTGAAATTATTTTCCACAAAGGTTGCACCAATTTGCAGTCCCACCATTAGTGTAATAGTGTTCCTATCTCTCCACATCCTCGCCAGCAGTTAGTTTTAAAACCACACTCAGCTACCTGTAAGTGAGGTGAGCTGTGGCCACATGTTATAACCTCTCAGAGCCTCTGTTTCTGTCTGTGAACTGAGGACAATAATATCTTCCCTCAAAGGGTTCATAAGATCAAGTGAAATGATACATGAAATGCGTACCACAGAGTCATCAGTACATAATACATGTTCAATGAACATTCATTATTATTATAATTGATACTAAATATTACAGTTACAAGAGAACATGGAGTGTGTCTCTCCGTCTGACTGTATGTGCACATTGGCTCATAAATCCACAACTCCAGAGTTAAGGGAGCTAGCAACAAAAACACGGGCAAAGTAATACTGAAAACAACTCAAACAAAAAAAAGAAGAAGAAGAAAAGAGACAGATTAAAAACAAAACAAAGAACAAAAACCCCAAGAAGGAAGAGAGGAAAATGCCTAAAAGACTGTTTCCACAACTGACTACCAACATCCTGCCTACTACCATGGTAGAGAGAGCCCAGGCAAAGAGCAGGACACGCTCTTATGTTTTAAAAGGAAGCGCAGGCTGGTAAGTGGGTGGATAAATGCTTCCAACTTGAGAATCAGAGTGGGATGGGTCCCACAGGTCTTTTTATAAGAGACTCCACATAAATTTGCGATGATATTCTTCAAGGCTTTTGCACCAAAATCTGCAGGGCTGCTCTTGCTGGAAGTCTGGGAGAACCTACTTAATCATCCTCTCCCCTCTGGGTGTGTAACTGATTGAGAACACACACTGGAGCCAGGTGAGGCTCAGCATCAGTGTGATTGCTGATGATCCTGTCTTGGGAAGTTTCCCCAAACTGCATATCACACGATGGATGTGAGCAAGGCAAGCTTCCTTAGGGCGTGCTGTCCTGGGGGTCAGCTGGAGAGGCAGCCTGGCTTCACAGACCCTACAGCAGGCACATTGGCAGGACTTGGGCTGGAGTGGCCAGAGGGTCATCTGTCCCAGACCTCTCACTCACTAGGGGTCTCAAATCAACCTTCAAAGTTATCTCCAAACAAGTTGTGTTAGTTTAGTAGGGCTGTCATGACAAAATGCCATAGACTGGATGGCTTAAATAACAGAAATCTATTTTCTCACAATCATGGAGTCTGGAAGTCTGAGATCAAGATGCTGGCAGGTGTTGGTTTCTTCTGAGGCCTCCCTCCTTGGCTTGCATGCGGCTGCCTTCTCCTCGTGCCCTCGTGTGGTCTCCCCTCTGTGCCTGTCTGTGTCCTAATCTCCTCTTCTCCTACAGCCACCAGTGCATTGGGTTAGGGCCCGCCCTAGTGACCCATTTTAACTTAATTATCTCCTTAAAGGCTCTGTCTTCAAGCATAGTCATATTCTGAGGTACTGGGAGTTAGGACTTCAACATGAGAATTTTGGGAGGGACACAATTCAGCCCAGAATCCAAGGTTAGACAGATAGTCACAGAGATACTCTTAGAAAATGTGAAAATGTTCATCATGGTGCATTTTTGAAATGAATATTTATTCTTTTGAATGTGTGACACACGCACATGGCACAAATTTGAAATGGTCCAAAATAACATGGACAGAAGCAAAATTTTCCTTTCTCCTTGACCCCAGCCCCTGTAGCAACCATGTTATCAGTGTTTTATGTTTGACTATTCAGATGTATATGTTTTCTCTCTCTCTCTCTCCCTTTCACACACACACACACACACACACACACACACACACACATACCTTTGAGGGGACTTAAACTTCTGAGAAAAGGAGAAGAGGTATTTTTTTCTATTCCTCCTATTAAGTACAACTGAAAACCTTATGCATGGTATATAAGACAAACACAAGAAGACTCTGCAAGGTGGAGAGAAAGCAAACAGGTTAGAGACCTTGAGAGCGAGGGAACAACATGGTAGTGGGTCCTTGGGTTTTATTTTTGCCTCATATATCCCAGAATTGGACCTGAAGAAGCCAGCACTCCCCCAAAACACCAGAATTCCCCAAAATACCAGCACTCCCCAAAATCAAAAGCTCAAACAAAACCTGCTCCCTTTAGCCAAAGGACCAGGAAGAGGCAGCCTAGTGAGACAGAACACTGTTTGACAATAACTACCCTACTTTAACCAAATACCACACACACACACACACAAACCCTGAAGCCCCCACACTGACTCATGCCAATAAAGACTGAGTGGGGGGGATCCTAGATTTTCATCCTCGTGATGTTGTAACAAGGCACCCCAATATCCCCACTGATGTCAGAGATGGCCAAGTAGAAAGTCAGGAATTCCATCCCTGTCAGCTGATAATGAGGCTTCCTTCCCAACAGTGTGGGGAGAGACCATGTGGGGAATCTGGACTTTCATTCCCACCTAGACTGGGATGAAGTTCCCTTTTCCCAAGTGTAAACAAAAGCTAAATGTGGAATCAGGAATTCTACCTCTACCTGACCGTAACAAGGCCATTCCCCTACTTCCCCTGTTAGAGTAATGTCACCAAAAAAAGCAGCTAAAACACTAAGTTTACATAGATTTGTAGTTCCATTGCATAAAACAGAAATGTCTAAATCTTAATAGAAAGTTATTGGTAATACCATGAGCCAGGAAGATAACAAACTGAATGAGAAGAGTCAATCAGCAAATGCCAACACTGAGTTGACAGTGATATTAGAATTATCTGACAAAGATTTTAAAGCATCACGATAACAATGCTTTAACAAGCAATGGTAAACAGACTTGAAACAAATAAAAAATAGAAAGTCTCAGCAAATAAATAGAAAGACAAGGCAAAAATTGAAAAATATAAAGAAGACTCAAATGGCAAATTTAGAATTAAAAAATGCAATAAACAAAATAAAAAGCTCAGTGGATGGGCTGAACAGCAGAATAGAGGAGACAAAGAGAAGAACCAATGAACTTGAAGCAAGAAAACAGGAATTACCCAATCTAAACAACATATTAATAAAAAAATAGACTGTAAAAACATGAACAAAGCCTCAGGAACCAGTAAAACTACAACAAAAGTCTAACATTTACATTATTTGGACCCCAACAGGAGAGAAGGAAGAGAACTGGGCAGAAAAAAAAATGTCAAAGAAATAATAAGTAAAAACTTCCAAATTTGTCAAGACATACAAATTCAAAATGCTGAACAAATCTCAGACAGAATAAGTCCAAGGAAATCAGTGCCAAGACACATCATAATTAAACTTTCAAAACTAGAAACACAGAAAAAAATCTTAAAAATAGAGAAAAATAATATCTCACCTACAAGAGAAAATCAATGAGAATGACAGTGGGTTTCTCATTAGATACTGTGTGGAGGCTGGAAGGAAATGGCACAATATTTTTAAGTGCTGAGAGCAAAGAACGGTCAACCCAGAATTCTACATCCAGTGAAAACATCCTAGGGAACAAGTGGGAGATGAAGATATTTTCAGGTGAAGGAAAACCAAGAAAATTTGTCATCAGCAGAACTTTGATTTATCTGTAGTGTTTTTAGTGTATCTCTTTGAATAGCTTTTCTTTAGCCATTATTTTGTCAGGTGATATGGCTTCCTGATGATCTCATTGAATAGGGATAAAGGTTGCAGGTCACCAGTTGCAATGTTGGAACCAATGTGGGCTCTGGACTCAGAGAGACCCAGGTTTGAAGCCACGCTCTGCTACTTAATAGCTATGTAATCTTTACCTCTGTCACTTAACCTCTGAGTCTTTTTTCCTTTGGGGGAAAAATTATATTAATTCAATCTTCCTTCTCAGACTCTGATTAAAATAAAATGAAATTCTGTGTGTAAAATATTTATATACTTGGTAGTCATTCGATAAATGCTTCTTAAATTATTTACTACAACAGATAAGAAATCTTTATCACTTAGGTACTGATTGGAAAGAGCATGGCATCCAGAGTTGGACTGACTGTGGTTTACCTCACTTGCCATTTATTAACTGGATCCTTCAGGATGATTTGAATGGTCTTGAGCTGGATTAAAAAATAGACATTGGTTATCTACCTACCCAGGAAGTATAGAGAAAGAGCAGGCTTCAGGAGGGGTTGGTTCAATGTTTGAATAATGTCATCAGAGACTCTGCCTCTTTCTTCTCTCTGGGCAACACTGGCTCTATCCTAAGGGTGTCTTCCCTCATGCTCACTAACTGGCTGTCAGGGGAAATTGGGGTCACATGCTCAGTTCAGAAGAACCTCACCCCACACAAGCCACATGCCCACCCATGGACCAATGGCCTTGTCCCTGAATGCCATGTGTTTCTTGTTGGAGGTGATGGGACTTAGCTCTGGGTCCAAGGATGTGGCCACCTTCCCCTGTGGAGACAGAGGGCTACCTAGAAAAAATTGTGATTCTGTTAAGAAGAAGAAAGGTGGAAATGGATGCTGAATGTATGGCCAGAAGTTTAACCAGCTCTAACTGTAAGCAACTTTTATTCAATCTCTCTGAGATTCAGTTTCTTCACTTTTAAAACAAAGAGTGAATTGGTCCTGTAATCTCTCATGGGGTTTTTTATAATAATGGCATGAGATCATATGTATAAAGCACATTGCCCTGGACCTGGGATACAGAAGATGTTGAATAAGTGAATGTATATTTTTATTCTTTAGGGTAATGAACTATGGCTCCCAGAGCAGTTAGAGTTCTTAATTTCCACCTGGGAAACTGAGGCTCAGAGACACTAATTGCCCATAGTGTGCACAGCTGCACGTCTGACACCAGACTCCTAGACCCACGGCTCCTGGTGCTGTGATGCATGTCCTCCAGCTCCCCCTCCTTCCAAGGGCCCCAGGGGAGAGTGTGAAGCCCACAGTGGGTGGGAGATGGCTGCTGCAGGATGCAAGGAAGCCACAAAAATGCCCTTTCTTGTGTCCACACCACAGAGGGTCCACGAGGAGGAGGCACTGATGGCTTCTCCCAATAGGTCTGAGTACATGGGCCCCGGGAGTCCCAGGCTGCCCAGACCTGCTTGCTCAGACAGCCTTCCCAGCCCTTCCAGCTCCTGCCCAAGGAAGAAAACCTGCCCATAAGCATCTCACTACGGCCTTCCTGTTCTGCTCAGGAAGTGGCCCTCGGGGAGCAAACTCCAATAAACCAACTCCGAAAAGTGCGAGCTGGCAATGGGGGAGAGGCCAGCCCGCGCCCCTGGAGAACATGCTGATGCTGGACTTCCTCCTGCAGTGAGAGCTTCGTCAGCCAGACGCCCCCATGAGAGGGAGCTGAATTCGCCTAATTAAAGATTTGCTTCTGAGGTTGGCTTCCCATTGCAGGCCGAGCCTGCAGTTTTGGGGACTTGACCTCTTCCTTGTTACCTACAGTCCTTTCCCATTGTCTCCGTAATCTCAGCTTTGATCTACCATCTCTAAGCAAGGAGGCGTGCTGGGGTGGAGGAGAGAACACAGGAACTTGACTTGACTTGGAGTCAAGGCTCCATTCTGCTACTTCCAAGCTGTGTGACTGCAGGCAAGTGACTTAACCTCCTTGAGTCTCAGTTTTCTTGTGTCTACAATGAGAAAATAATTCTACCTACTTCAGACATATATACATTGTTTCACCTGTTGTCTGGCATTTAGTAAGTGCTTATTAAATGATATATTGAAAAAAAGCAAGTGTCATATTTAATATTTGGCCTTATAATTCATATGTATGCTAGGGATAGGAAAATCCATTATCAGTTCAACGGGTGTTTACCAAATGCCTCCTGTAGGCTAAGCAGTGTACTAGTCCCTGGGAACATTATGAGCAAACAGGTGTTGATCCTAACCTCATGAAGTCACATGGAGGAAAAAAGCTTTATTCATATAAACACAAAGATGTATATTTTAATTAATACTTACATAGTGTTTGCTATGGGCCAGGCAGCTTTCTAAGTGCTTTACAAATGTTAACTCATCTGATTCTCATAAAAATTACATAAGGTAGGTACTATTCATTCCCCATTTTACAAATAAGAAAATGAGGCACAGCTTGAGGCTCTGACTGGAGTGGGGAGGGGGGCAAGGGCAATATATGTAACCTTAACATTTGTACCCCCATAATATGCTGATATTAAAAAAAAGAAAGAAAATGAGGCACAGATAGTTTAAGTAACCTGCCCAAGGTTACCTGTATTGGTTAGCTATAGCCACATAATAAACCATCCCCAAAAGTCAGTGGCTTATTAATAAAACAACCATGTGTTGGTCCTCGTAAGTGGTTGGCTGTGTGTTGGCTCCGATCCAGGCTGGGCTCAGTGAGGTGGTTCTGCTGTTCTCATCCATGTGTCTGTGGCCAGTGGGGGCCTACTCTGCTCTGCATGCCTTTCCTCTTCTTCTGGGACCGGCAGGCCAGTGCAGGCATCTCATGGACATGGTGGAAGTGCAGGAGAGCAAGCAGCAGGTTCCCAGCTGGTATCTTGCCACTTTCCACCTAATTCCATTGGTTAAAGGAAATCAGGTGGCCAAATGCAGGGGCAGGCAGGAAGCCCTGCCCAGAGAAGAAGGGCACTGCAAACTGGCATGATCAGGGTGATCAGGGGGGGTGAGGAACTGGGGCAATGACGCAGTGCAGCACATCACCCAACTGGTAAGTGGTGGGGCCAGGTGTGCACCAACAGCCTTGCCCTGGAGTCCTGATTCTTTGCACTAAGCTAGGCTGCCTCTCCTGTGTGTGTTGCAAGTGGGATAAACGCTGAGAAAGACAAGTGTGGCATCATGAGCATGGATCACGCAGGTGAGCTGGAGTCTGAGTAGTCAGGGAAAGGTCTTTCTGAGGAAGTCATATTTGAGAGTGGAAGGATGCATCAGGGTTAATGCACCAGAAGGTACACTTGTGCCAAGGCTGCAAGACAGGGGAGCTTTACTTCCTAGCAGGGGCGGCAGGGCCTTCGAATGCTCTCTGACCACCCTTGCGGCCCCCTCTTTCTCTGAATGTGTCTTCTCACCCAGCCAGCCTGCCCTCTGGCCATGAAGGACTTCTGACCTTCCATTGGTCAGTGCCTCCTCCTGGACTCTCCTTCCTCCAAAGCTCAGCTCAAAGGCCCCTTTCGGGGGACAGCCTGCCCAGATCCTCCAGACAGACTTTACCCCTTACTACCATGTACCACCCCACCAGCCTCGCGCATTCTGACTACAGGACATGCTTTGCACAGCTCTGTGGTGATTGGCTTCATTGAATAACTCCAAAGATGATCTCTGAGTACGTACTAACAGGACTTCCACACTGGACTCTGAGCCTCTTAAAAGCATGCACATGTGCAAGCATGCACACGCACACACTCACACACAAATGCCCGGGAGGACGATGTGAAGAGGGAGGCAGAGAAGATTTGAGTGACGCAGCCTCAAGCCAGGGAATGCAGCAGCCACCAGAAATTGGAAGAAGCAAGAAACGGATTCTCCCTAGAGCCTCTGGAGGGAGCATAGCCCTGCCAACACTTTGGTTTTGGACCCATGGCTTCTGAAATGAGAGAGAATAAATGTCTGCTGTTTTAAGCCGTCCAGCTTATGGAGACTTGCTACAGCAGGCGCAGGAAACTCACACGCCCCTCCTGGTCCGTTAAAGGTAGACAATTCCACCAACACCCAAGCTTTCCTGGAGGAGTTGGGGGGGGCGGTGTCCAGCCTAGCTCGGCTCCTTCAGGCAGAATGACTAATTGGATGGGCCCACGTCACCAGTGGGCGCTGCAGAAGCAAAGTCAAACAGGCTCTGCCCTCTCTCCCCCCACCTTGGCCCGTGCCTACGCTCGGGGGGCTGTGGCTGGTCCCTCCTTCCTGTCTCACTTGAGCCTTTGTTCATCCAGTTCCACAGGCTTGACCTAGGAGTCCCAGCTCCTAGGGTGGAATCACAAAGACCTGGAACAGCCCAGACCTTGTGGCCACCTGGTCTTTGTGATTCCAACCCCAGCTTCATGGAGGCAAATGGCCAGGCAAGACCACCTTGTCACTAGTGAAGGGAAGTGGCAGGAAACCCAGAGCCACATGCTTCGGCAGCGATCCTGGGAAGCCATCCATCAGCCCAGGAAGCCACGTGAGCATCATTACTGAGCACCTGGTGTGTGAGGCCAGCTGTGGAGGTGCACATGCAAAGGACTCCGCTCCGTGCCCCAGGAGCTCGTGGATTAATCAGGCGTCATCTGAGCATCGTTTAGTCATTCATCAAGCACACCTGGCAAGTCTCTGTGCGGAGGCCCATGCCAGCTGAGGCCATGCAGCAGTGGTTAGAGCAGGCTCTGGTGCCACATCAGCTGGGGACATGGCAGGTCAGAGTTTCAGTGGGTGGGATGAGGGCCACAACAGTCCCAGCACTGGAGGTCCAGGTGGTGCTGGTTCCTTGAATCCCCTCGTTCAGCCCTCCCCCTCCAGGGTAAGGATTCTCACGCAGGGCACTAAACAAAATGAAGCAAATATCAGCTCTGTCACCTTTGCAAGGCACAGGGCTTCTTGGCAAACTGAAGGTGGCTCAGCCCCTGGTCAAAATGCAAATCTCTCCCGGACCTTCCACACCCTGCTGAAGTGGGGGTGGGGGCACCAAGGCTGACTTTCAGTCCCTGGAACAAAAGAGAGGTGTTCTTATGCCGGGAAGACTGCGTGGCCTTGGACCTCTCTGAGCCTCAGATTTCTCATCTCCAAAAAGACCATTCTGTGGGCCTGACTGTGTGGTTGTGACGACAACAACTGAAGAGACACTGTATGTGGTGGCCCTTTGCTCCTTGTCCCCTGCAAACAGGTGCTCAGCAGTTCCTCCCACCCCGCCTGTCTCCTGAGGTGAAGCCAGAGCCGAGGACCCTGTCCCAGGCTGGGAGAGGACGGGTGCCTCCGAAGCTCTGCCCTGCTCCCCAACACCAGCCCCTCCTGGCTTCGGCGCCCCAGCTCTGACCTGCTCTTCCCTCCCCCTCCTCCGCAGGCTCCTGGCTGGGCCCCTTCATCTTGTAAATGCTGCAATGAGAGCCCTGACGGCCCCACTGCTCCCTGGAGAGGGAGCCGTCACCGAATAAGAAAATGTCTATTAAGGCTGGGCTGGCGCACCCATCACTCACAGGCACCAGCCTCACTGGGCACACTTGCTCGCAGCCTTAATGGGAGACGGGGGGCAGGGACAGAGCAAGCAGGAGCTTTACGTGTTCAGACTGTGGGGGAGGGGGCTCAGGTGGCTCTGCTACTTGCTGTGTGTGGTCTTGGGCACCTCGCTTATGTCTGTGTATCTCAGTGCTCCCATCTGGAAATGGGACAGTCACCTCTGCTCTGCTGAGTGATGTGAGGTTTGACTACATGCTTGAAAAATCCTGGATTTTATTTCACCGAAGACACTCAGCATTCAGCAAGATCCTTTGTCCTGAGCATGAGGGAGAGACTGCCCAGTCCCCTGAGGTCATGGGAGGGGTATGGAGCCAGGAAGCCTGCGTTCTTGTCCCACTCTTGGGCCTGCAGCCTGGAGGAACCGTGGAGCATCCCCGCCCTTTCCTGCAGGGCAGAGGCCTCCCTCGGGGGCAGAACCTCCCAGCACAGCCAGCGCCAGGCCCTCCCGTCCCTGCCCTGTGCCTGAACGGACTGGGGATGTTAGCCTCTCCCCTGCTGCAGGGCGCAGCAGGCCCCTCATGTCTCAGGTCACTCAAATGTCCCAAGTTCCAGCCTTGAGGGAAGTTACTCCTCCCCTTACTACAGCTTTCCTTCCACTGAGACGCTACAGGATAAGACCACGGGAAGCTGGTCCCCAGCCAGGGACAGGGAGCCGGCTGTCCTGACTGCAGGTGTCACTTCTCACTCCAGCTGCCACTCTGATCTCCTCCTGCCCCCTCTGACCAGCTTTTAACTTCTCTGGGAGCTGCACCTTCAATTTCTGTCCAGATAAGGAGGAGAAACGCCACAAGCACAGTTAGCTTTGCTGTTGGGTTAAGAGACTTTTCTGAGGCTCCATGGCAGCAGTGGGAAATTACTGAAAAAGAAACATGTAAATACCAGTGTCTGATCCCGCTGTTGCTTGGCCTTGACTCTACTTGGAGGGAAGGAGGGGGGCACCTCGTGGACATTTCCCTCTTTTAGCTCCAAAGTGTAGCATCCTGCCCTTTGCCCTTTGTCCCCTACCCCCGCCCCATCCCCCACTCTCTCACCTTCCCACTACGTCTCGCTAGGGGAAGCCTTCATTCATGGAAGCAACTGGGTTCCCTGGGAAGCTGTCTCGGAGTTCAGTGTACAGGGTGTGTATTAGAAGGTGTCCCAGGGGTCAGCTCCCCTGGAAGGGAGGACAGGAAGCAAGAGTGGGCAGAGGGAGAACGGAAGCTGTGGGCCCAGAGTGTCCAGCTGTGGGCCCAGAGTGTCCTGCCCCCGGGGCCAGGTGGCCCTGCAGCTGAGGCATCCCTGGCAGGTCCTTCCCTGAACGGGGTGCAGGGAGGTAGATCTCCCAGCCCAATACTGCTCGCACCTTGACTATGTCTTCAGGGACCCCTGCCCACAGTAAGGACAGTCCTCCACATTTCAACACAGAACACTTAACATGCCGGTGTGAGGTCACTGCATTAGGATTTCTCAGGGCTACCCCAAGAACACCAGGTAAGAGCTGTTCTTACCTCTGTCTGCAGGACCAAAATAACTGTGCAATATGGTACCTTCCAGAGTGTGTGTGTGTGCCTGTGTGCACGCATGTGTGTGCATTTTGTGCATTCCATTTATTGTGCACTTTAATTCTATTAATAGAAATAAAGTGCATAATAAATGTCTGCAAGCAATTCATTTATTGTGGTCTCTATGCAGTCAGTCCTCTCTGCTAATGATAATCTATATTTGCAAACGCTCCCCAGCACTAGCATCACCGCCTCAGCTCCACCTCAGATCATCAGGCTTTAGATTCTCATAAGGAGCTGCAACCTAGATCCCTCACATGTGCAGTTTACAGTAGGGTTAGAAATCCTATGACAATCTAATGCCACCACTGATCTGACAGGAGGCAGAACTTATGTAGTGATTCGAGCGATGGGGAGTGGCTATAAATACAGATGAGCCTTCGCTAGCTTGCCCACTGCTCACCTCCTGCTGTGCGGGCTGGTTCCTAACAGGCCCTGGACGGATACCGGTCTGTGGCCTGTGGGTTGGGGACCACAGCTAGAGCGAGGCTGACTCTCCAGCACTTATTTATTATAAGATAAGGCATAGCCTACTGTGCTTTAATTATGCAGTTTAATTAAGTACCTTTTTCCTCCCTTACAAGTTCGGTTTGATAATCAGATGCCATCTAAGGCCCTTGGTTTGCAAGACACATCCTACTATTGAAATGCAGACTTTGCAGGGCCCTTCCCCGCTTCCTTCACCCTTGTGTATTCACAGCCTCAAACACGCATCTCAGGGCTTGATGTAAGACTGTTCAGTACCCCCAAATTAAGATACATTACACTCCTCCCCGTGTTCCTCCTCCACTATGTCTGCTGTGCTGAAAACAAAAGAACCATCTCAAAATGCAATAAACACTACATGCAAATGAGTGCCCAAAACAACCGTGGGGAATCATTTCAGAGAACCGGAGCTGCTTGGAATACCAATGCCGTGCCAGCAGGTTTGCATGGGGGAAGCCATCCCAGGTGACCAGGAAGGATGGAAGATCAAAGGAAACCACCGACTCAGAGACCTGAGCATTTCCTCAGAGAGTCTCCAAGGAAACACCCCTGGTCTAAGCTTTATTTAGGACCTGAGATGGAATTCCCACGTCCCAATGGGACCAACAAGGTCTCGTCCTGTCACTGGTGGGGGGGCCATTCGCTGATCCCCTCCCGCTTCGCGAGCATGATGCTGCGTATCTGCACGGCCTCTAACTCACGGAGTCCTGCGTGACAAGAGAAAACCTTCTCCACTTTACAAATGAGTGAGCTGGGTTTCTGAGCTGTTAAGGAGAACAGGAGTTTAGTTCCAAATAGCTTTAGCCTTATCCTTATGTGGCCTCTCTCTGAATAGAGTTTTGTTTCTTGTGATTTTTTTCTAATGGCCTAGGTTTAGAGGGAACACTAGAGTGGGATGGGAAGGATCTGAATGGGGAGTTTGCAGAATTGCGTTCTGGCACCAGTGTGGACTTGCTTGGTGGCTCTGGGATGGGAGAGTCGTCTCATCTCCAGGGACCTCACTGACTTCCTCCGTGAACACGAGGCTGGTCCTGTTGTTACCTCCCCTACACACAGCACTGCAGTGGTGGCAGGATAGAGTTTGGGTTCCTCCATAGCCTTCGCATCTCCCACCCCTCCCTGACATGTATTCGCTGCTGCCACAGCGGTGACAAAGGTTGGAGGTCCCCTGGACAGCCCGCTGTACACACTGTTGCCTGTGTCAGGGAACCCGCCAGCCTTTCTGATCGATAAGCTCCCCTTCATCCACTGAGCCCCAGCTCAGGTGTCCTGTCCCCCTTGCAGCCTTCCTGACCAGGCAAGGCAGGTGAGCCGTGTCCCCCTCTGTCTGCATAAGAATCCAGTTCATAGCTCTCTTTCAGCGCTCTGAAATGTTGGGTCATTGTCTCTCTTCCTCACTTCCCTGTGACCCAGGGCAGGAAACAGTCTGCCCTGGGGTCACCTTCGCAATGCCACCTTCAGAACAGCACCTAGCACTTAGCACATGCTTGCTGAATGGTGACAGAATGGACACCCTTCCAAGGCAAACCTCATCTCTGGCATCCCAAGATGGCATGAATTTAACTGTGCACCTGGCAGGGCAGAAAATGCCAAAATGGGAGATCATTGTACGTTCCCCGTCTATTTCTGTCTCTCTGTGTCATCAACTTTCACTCTTACACTCCAACTCCTCATCGGCTGACCAGCTGCCTTGTGAGTGTAAATGAAAGTCGGTCATAGCTGGGACTCCCTCCGCTCTGAAACAAAGCCTCAGCCAGCCTGCACGGGAGCAGGGACGGGCCTGACGCCTGTGTGGCTGAGGTTATTTTAATGCAGAGATGAAGTCACCTGGCAAGCCCCCTGCCCCTAAATATTCACCCTATTGGGACACTCTGGTGTCTGCGACACTCTGTTAATACCTTAAGGTGAAGGAATTCTCTGTTCGGTGAACATGTCGTATAGAAACGTATCAGAGCCGTTACCTACCGTTCAGAAGTGTTTTGACTCATCCAGTCATTCATCTGTTTCTTCATTTATTTCTCTGTTCGCTCATTAAAGAGTTACTATGAACTGGTACAAATCATTTTAACTCCATCCCTGAAAAAGGCACCATAGCAATTTATTACCTAAGGTTATGAATTCATACAGTGTTATATTATAATAGCCAGTATTTATGTAGCATTTACCACATACCAGGCAGCGTATTCAGAACTTTACCTGTGTATGTCAGTGTAGTTAACCCTTACAACAACCCCGCTACATCAGTATCCTTTTTTATTATCTTTATTTTGCAGATGAGAAAAACGAGGCACAGGGAGATTCTTAGCTTGCTCAGAACCGCACATCTGACAAGCGGCAGAGCTGGGATTAGACCACCACATGCTGCTAACCACCGTCTGGACTCTTAGGGAGGGAAGAGATTTCCCCGGGGTCTGGGCAGAGTGGTAGGAGCACGAGATGGAGAGACAGAACTCTTGGCTCCCCACCCAAGGTTGTGCCTCTGGCCAAGTGTGTTACCTTTGAGAAAAGGAGCTCTGGTTTCTACGACCCATCTTGGGGAAGATGGATTCTCGTTTCTATGGCTCGCCTTGGGGGAGAACAGGACTGAGAGACAGGAGGACAGGAGAAGGGCAGAGAAAAACTAACTTCTGAGGCTGCTTCTGAGGCCTTCATTTGGGGTATTGTTTCCTGAACCCCAACAAAGGAAGGATGCAGGGAATTTTTTATCAGATGTTCTGCCAATTATCCAACATCATCATTCATTAAATAGGCCTTATATTCTCTTTATCATATTGTAAATTCACATCTATCTCTGGACTCCCTATGTTCTTCAACACTCTTCTAATGATATTTTTGTCTAATTGCCTTTATAAATCCATTTTTTGACCAGTTTAAGTGAAGAAAAGTATTAATTTTAGAAATGTTTAATTTTTTTTTTAATTTAAGAAAGTATCATATTTTTATTTCCACTTTATCTAGAAAGGACTTTTGCCTTCTGTTCATCCAGGCCCCTCCACCTGGATGGAGCCTATTGTAGAATGATCTGCTGAATTCAGGTCAAGGGTAGAAGAGAGATTCCGTCATTGGGGCTCATCTGGCTTCTGTGAGTGACACCCAAGTAAAGCCACGGTTAGATCCAGAGTCTGGGCATTTGTATCTTTGTCCAAGGATTTTCCTACTTATTGATGGAAATAGTTAGGTTGAACTTTTTTTAGTATTTTAAAAACATTTTAATTGACAAATAATAATCAAATATATTTATGGGTTACTATGTCACATTTTGATATATGTACACACCGGGGAGTAATTAAGTCTAGCTCATTAACATGTACATCGCCTCACTTATCATTTTTTGTGGTGAGAACATCTGGATTTTACTTTCTTAGCAATTTAGAAATATACAATATGTTATTATTAACTATAGTCACCATGATGTGCACAACATCTCAAAAATGTATTCCTCCCGTCTAACTGAAACTTTAGACCCTAAGGTTAATATCTGCCTCCGCCCTGTCGCCCCCTGCGCCAGCCTCTGGTAACCGCCACCAGAGTAGTATATTGCTGGATCATCTTAATGATTGTTTTAAAAAACCTGCAGCTCTGATTTCTACGTACCTGGAGCACAGGGTCTGAAGTTTCTGTGAATATCCATGACAAGCAAGTCTTACCTTTTCTGATTCAAATCTCGAGTGGATAAAGTTGATGTGTATTGAGTGCCTATTATAAGCAAGACACTTCGTACGTATTGACTACCTTTCCCCTTCTACCTCCTCTGGGCTGGCTCAACCTTTCTTGCTTGCAAAAAGGGGTAGGAGAGTAGTTGAGGCAGCAAACTTACTCGAAACCACAGCAGCCACACAAACTCACCTGGGCCGCCAAGACCATGAACTCTGTCTCTGCGGGGCCAGGCCCACTGTGGTGACAGTAAGCAGGGTGTGTGGCGGGGGGGAGGGGTTGGGGGGAAGGTAGGCCTAGGAGCCTGGAGCTTTTTTTCCAGTTCACAGCCGTCCTATGGGCAGATCAACAGGCATTTCTGCCATGCTCTCAGGCATGCAACCCAACCCTCTCTCTCACACTCTAGGACAAACCCAAACCCTTCCTCATGTGAAATCCCTTCTCCATGCAATTTCCCTTTTCATCTTCTATCAAATGCTGCCCAAATTCCAATCCTTTTTCCAAGGAGGAGCTCCTTCTCTGTCTCAGTCACTATTTACTTCATTTGCATGGCGAGGGACTCATATGCTGACAACCAGGCTGGGTGCCCACACACCTTGGTCTTAACCTGAACACCTTACTGCATCTTCGACTGACATCCACTTAAAGTCCTGGCTCACGTCACTCATGAGGTCCCAAGAATGCAAGCACTCTGCAGCTCCTCCTCTTCTCATCTTGCCTGTGCTTTCTTATATCTTGCTAACCGTGACACCACCTAATCCCCAATTTAGTACTTTCTCTTCCTCCTGCCATAACACACACAATGTTTCCAAGTATGCACACCCCATAATTTCACAGCCTTTCAACTAAGTACATTTCCTCGACTTCTAACGGAACCCACCGCATTTCTTTCCTCCAATGCACTAGGATCCCTTCCTGCTTTGTACCGCCAAAATGTGTGCATGGTTTCAGTGAATGCTTCCAACCACAAGTTGAGCGATGCAGAGGGTGAAAAATGAGGCTCAGAGGCGTTAATTCAGTCACCAGGTCACACATGGGAGAAAGAGCAGAGCCGGGATTCCAGGATGCAGATACCTGACTCTGGAAGTCGGCTCCTTGCGCCCCAGGGCTCTGCCCTGCCTCCCGCCATGCCCATCAGCCACGGTGAAATTCCAGGGTCACAGATGGTAAAGGCTCGTGGTTTGGGATTTCTGGGCTTGAGAATTCCAGAAGCAAAGTTTGGTTCTGATTCTTGATATTGGTGTTATCTTGATCAGATGTTTTGAGTCTTCTGAAAAAGCCCAGGGAAATTTGATCCAGGGAGCTTATCCTAAACATTACTATGCAGAGAAGTCCTTGAAATGTGAAATAGAATCCTCTAATTGGAAAAAAGAATTCGCTCATTAGAAAAGATTCTGAATTATGAATAAAAAGCCAGATAATGGATCTTATAAGGAGCTGTGTGTGTGACAGGATTTTCTCTTACTAATTCATTTTTTAAAAACGGAGCTAAAATGCACATTGATTTTCTCATTACCATTCTTTCAGCAGCTCCAGCTGAATGGAACTGCACAGGGGAACGGCAAATGGGATGCACCAACCTGTCCCTGGGCTCCTGAGACACGGTCGAGTTTATAGTTTGAGAGTATTCTCAGCATGTGACAGAAAGTCATTAGGCAACAAAGCAGAGGTCAGTGATTTGAGAGAGAAGAAAATTGTCCTGCTCTGGAGAAGCAGAGCTGACACTTTCTCCCGCTGCTTCCCTTTGTACAAAACTCAGTGAAATGCAGGTGAACTCATGCTTATGTTTGAGCTGGGTGTGCAGCTGAGACATCCGTGTGGGGGCCTAGGACTGGCTTTGTGAAACCCTGGCTCCAGGACATTCGGCAAGTCCCCCCTCCCTCAGCGTGTCCCCATCTGTATCAGTTTCCTAGGGCTGCCGTAACAAATTACCAAAAACGAGGTGGCTTGAAACAGCAGAAATCTCTTCTCTCACAGTTCTTCAGGCTGGAAGTCCAAGACCCAGGTGTCAGCAGGGTTGGCTCCTTCGCAGGCTGGGAGGCAGAACCTGTTCCACGCCTCTCGACCAGCTGTGGGTGGTCGCTGCCCATCCTTGGTGCTCCTTGGCTGGTAGACACATCTCTCCGATCCCTGCCTCCATTTCCACTTGGGCTTCTCCCCTGTGACTTCTCTGCGTTCAGACTTCCCTCTTCCTATAATAACACCAGTCACTGAATTCAGGTCTACCCTAATCCAGTAGGACCTTGTGTTAAGTTGATGACATCTATGAAGACTCTGTTTCCAATCAGGTCACACTCACAGGTTCTAGGAATTAGGACCTGAACATACCTTTCTGGGGGGATGCCACGCAACCCACACCACCATTCTTAGCTGGGGGAAGTGGAAGAAGTTTTACCACCGCAGACGAATCCTATTCTGCCGAGTAGCCCAGCCATTTTATCCTTGCATTTCAGCTCCAATTATAACAAAACATGCTAAGGACTGTCAGAATCGGAGGACGAGAGGTTTTCAAAAACCTAGAAGTGGGACTCTTTAGGTGTGTACTGTCACAGTGAGGCGTGAATGATGGAAAGGGCAGCCTTGGGATAATTAGAGTTGGACTTGGAGTTTGTTTAGCAAGAAATGTCATCCTTGTACTTACGGTTAGAAGTGATATCCTAGCTGGCTAGTTGGAAATAACAAAAAAAGGTTCATCGTTCTGGCTCAAGTGCTAGTTGCTGACCTGATTGTTTAAAAGCATTTTTAAATGGCATAAAATAAAGGTCAAATACCTCATAACTCTTGAACTTCTGCCAGGCAGGGTTGGAAAGATCCATAATTCCGTGGGCTGGCGGCGAAGGCTCGGAATGCTCTGCCCACCACCTCCCCCACCCCAGCCTCCTGAGTCGTGACTCCGCCTCTCTCAAATTCTCTGTCCCAGCGAGACCCCGCCTCATTAGGGGGCCTCCCTGGGCATGCCCCCTCTCTGTGCTGTGTTCTGGCTGTTGTCCCTTTAGCCAGAACTCTGTCCCTTCTGATACATTCCTTCCCACACTGGCCACGCTCCACTTCCTGCCTCACTCTTCCTTCGAGGCAGGCCAAGCTCAAACGCCATTGTTTCAGGTTAAAACTGTTCCAACCGTCGTTGACAGCAGAATCCTGGCGTCACTAGCCAGAGGAGGTCATTCAACAATCAATCCAGTATTCCTGAGCCCAAGTTACGTGGCAGCCGTGGGCACGGGTGTAGCAGCGACCACAGAACTTCCCTCCCTCCCCATGTTTGCCTGACGGAGCTTGAAGTCTAGCAAGACAGAATGGGCTAACAATAACCAAAAGAGTTTTTGCACCTCTGAATGCTATAAGGAGGCCAAAGCTGCACCCATGGTACGAAATTTATTTAATACAGAGTTTGCTAAAGAATTAACTTTAGCCGATTCCATTTGACAGTTATGACATTGTATTCCCTCAATTATAAGATCGTGTCTTTGCAAATGTCAATGGTCCTGAAATCAGGCTGCAGCTTAAAATTGATTTTAAAAAGAACTTGTCCTCTGTGCAAATGTTGCCTCTGCCTGTCAGGTGTTGTCATCTAATTTGAGTTATTTGACTTGGCAGCACCACCTAGAGTTGGATTTTTATCTTAAATTGAATCCCTAATTGTCACTTGCAATGTCTTCAAAAAGATTACATTCTGGGGCTCTGTTGAAACAAAAGTTATTACAGGCAGAAGGGCCTGAGCACAGAGCTGCGGGAGGTAAATTGACTGAGAGTGAAGCAAGTATCTGTGGCCAGAGAGGCCCCACGCTTCCTCATCGTCTCGAAAAGCAGCGACCATCTGGGCCGTGAGGGTGCCGGTCCACAACCCACACGGCGAAGTCTTCGTCTTAGCTTGAGACACACATAACGGGTGGCACAGATCAGGCAATGCGGTTAGCTGTGGCAGAAGAGAGGGACCGGTCCTTTAGACTGGATTAGAGAATAGTAAAGTGGGAACAGTTAGTGTCACTGGTCCATGCTAATGAAGGACGATGACTTAAGAGGCATGAGTCAGAATCCAGCCGATTTCCGAGAGACACTTTCTACCTTCCAGCAATAGGAACTCAATTAAGAAAAAAACCCAAAATGTTGAGTTTAACCAAGTAGAAAACTCAAGACACAGTGACAGCGTTTTTCAATACGCCTTGAATTACGCTGTCATTCTTAAAGCACCAAAGAGTGAAGGTCACGAGCACAGCTATGGGAAACAGCCTGTCTCCACGGTGCTCTGCATCAATGCCAGGGCCCAAGGTGAGGGCAGCTTCAGATTCTGACTCGTGTAAGATCTGGGCTTAAACCGAATTATAAAACTAGGGAAGAAGGTGTTACAAGTGGATATCATTGTCCTCTAAGTTTTCTTTAATGTACATTTAACATAGTGCTACAATTTTAAAAAAAGCTGTTACTGAATCTGTGGATATTTTATAATTTTTGAAACTCCAGCAACCCCACTTCTGAGTACATAGATCCAAAAGAACTGAAATCTTCTACCTGGAAGAGGTACCTGCACTCCCGTACTCACTGTAGCACATTTACAAGAGCCAAGATACGAAAACAATCTAAATGTCCATTGATGGGTGAATGGATAAAGAAATTGCAGTATATCCATACAATGGAATGAGCCTTCAAAAGCCTTAAGAAGGAAGGAAATCCTGCCAAACTGGACGAGTCTGGAGGACATCATGCCCAGGGAAATAAGCCAGTCGCAGAAGGACACATACTGCATGATTCCACTCACACGAGGTAACTAAAGTAGTCAAACTCACAGAAGCAGAGAGTAAAATGGTGACTGCCAGGGCCTGGGGGGAGGGGGAAATGGGGAGTTGATGATCAATGGGTATAAGGGTGCAGTTATGCAAGATGAGGTAAGTGGAGCTAGAGCTGGGCTATAGTGCCTGTAGCTTACAGCACTGTTTTGTGCACTTAAAAAATTTAATGTTAGATCTCATGTTAAGAGGTAGATCTTGTGTTAATTATTCCTACCATAACAAGCAAGTAAACAAAAGGGCATGAGAAGACTTTTAGAGGAGATGGATATGTTTATTGCCTTGATCATGGTGATGGATTCATGGGTGCATGTATATGTCCAAATTCATCAAATTGTATATATGAAGTATGTACCATTTTTTGCATATAGGTTATACCTCAATAAAGTTGTTAAAAACAAACAAAAATTAAATTGGGGGAAATGCTTGTTGGATTTTACTCGTAAATAGTTAGGAGCAGGTGTAATTCTTGGCTTGCGGTGACTGTGAATCCCTGGTCCTATTCAGACCCTCTTCTTTATTACTTTCATCTTTTACTATGTAGTGATCCTTCTAGTGTCTCATGCTACCACACAGTCTAAATCAGTTTACAATGAAATTGACATTTTTTTTATTACCAGTGTTTATCACTTAGGGATTTGCATTTGAGTGATGGAGCAGAAAACCCAAGTAACACTGACATAAACAATATAGGCTTATTGTTCCTTTTTATAAAGGTAAGTTCAGAAGTAGAGCGTGGCCAGTATTGGTTCAGGGCCAGTGACATTGTGATATTCTTAGCCTTTTTTACATGGTGCAATATGGGTGCAGCAGCTCCAGCTATCACATCTGTGTTTCAGGCAGGACCAAGGAAGAAGAGATAAAGCACATAGGAGAAGAATTTGCTCCCTTTGAAGAACTTTCCTAGAACCCAACCCTCAAAGTTCTCCTTACATCTCCTTGGCTGGAGCTGTATGAAAGAGAGGCTGGGAGATGCAGGGTTATTTTTAAGCTAGGTTCCTTCATATCTTCCCAAAATTGGTTTTTTTAAGCAAAGAAGTCAGGGATAGTGGCTGTCAGTGGGAAACCAGCAGCATCATAGAGTCTTCCTATGGCACTACAGAGAGTATCTCCTTCTCTCCATCTGTAACTGCTCAAAGGTCACAATTTAGGAACAGAGACTCCCCTATCTGTAGCTAATAGCTCTGGCTGACCCCACCCTACTTTGATACTACACATATTTACTCAATAATAAAAGCACAAGTTAGGTTGTCTTCGCCAACGTGCAGACTTTCCTGCACGGCACACTCTGCTGTAGATGGGGGAAAGTTCACGTATCCCTGGGTTTGGCAGGAAGGGTAAAATTCTGAAAGTGTTCTAGCTGGAAAAAAAATCTCCCTCAATGCACAGAAATCAACAATTGAAAAATCCCTCCTGAAATGCATCATCAAAGATCTCCCTAGCTGCGCGTGACACTCGGAGAGTTTATCCTTCAACCCTGCGTTTCAGCTACATGTGTTTCCAAACCAGCATCTCCATTAAAAATTGATGTTGGACCACTGATGGTTAAATTTCCTACTGGGTTTACAATTGTATGATCCCCAATTGGAATTCATTGTTTCCTTGTATGGGCTCCTTTGTCTGCTCATCTTTCATCATTTCTTTCTTCTTGCCTTGAGTGATCATTTCGACATGTCTGCATCCCCACGGGACTGTGGGCCTCATTCCAGCATCCCTTCTGTAGGCATCCATGGATCCTCAGTTATACCTGCTAAATACAATGGACTCCTCATGTGGAGTTAGGTCCTTGCCCAGGGATGTTGAGGGCTACTGAAAGCCTGTCCCCTCTCCATCTTCCAGTGTCTGTCATTTCTGCCCATCGTGATGGTTAGCATGGCAACACCGATAGAATAATGACCACTGCCGACGGAGCCATAACCCAGGCAGCTGGCACACGTTGTATCTCATCCCCCACAAGCTAGAGGAGCAGTGACAATTAGAGAGGAAGTTTCTCAGAGTAGTTTAGCCCCTTGGCTATGGTCGCACAGTTGGCTATGGTCGAGCAATTGGCGAAGCTGACATTTGAACCCAAATTTGCCTCTAAAGCTATGTTTGATGGAAACTAGGATGCTCGTCTTGCGTTTTAACAAGCTGGCTGCTGACTTGTAGAGCGTTTGGCTATTGCAAAAGAAATAGAGACGTTCAGTATGAACCTAATGCTGGGAACAATGGTAGCTTGGAAATAGAGTGTTCGTATTTGTCTAAATGCATCCCTTAGCTACAATCTTTCGTACCATTTTCCTAGAAAGAAATTTCTTGGATGCTATAAAATCTCCCACAAAGATTTTCATATGTCTCCAAAGCTTAACAAATATTAATAAATATTGTCTTATTTGAAATGCTAATACCATGTGTTTTCTGGCCAGTGAAAATATCCAACTACGGAAAGCTGATACATTCTAGTTCTTAGACCTGGTTACAGGCATCAGCGTGGTGTTATGTGGAAAGTCCATGACCAGGAGTCAGCAAAGCTGGGTTCTAGACATGGCAATGCCAAAAATTTGCTGTGTAGTCTTCGATGAGTTGTTTTCTTTTTGGTGGCTACTGTGGTCTGAATGTTTGTCCCCACCCTGCAAATTCATATGTTGAAATTCTAACCCCCAAGGTGATGTATTAGGAGGTGGTGCCTTGGGAGGTGATTCGGTCAGTGCCCGTTACAAGAGGCCCCAGAGTGCTGCCCTGTCCTTTCCACCATGTGAGGACACAGGGAGAAGGAGCTGTCTATGAACCAGAAAAGCGAGGCCTCACCAGACACAAAATCTGCCGGATCCTTGGTCTTGGACTTCCCAGTCTCCAGATCATGAGAAATAAATTTCTGTTATTTATGGGCTACCCAGTCTATGGCATTTTGTCATAGCAGCCTGAACAGACCAAGACAGGGGCTTCAGTTTCTTCATCTGTAAAATAGGTGTGGTGGGCCTGATAATTTACAAAGTCCCTTCCATCTCTATGGCATTCTGCATTTTATGGCTCTTTTACAACGCCAGTTGCTGACCTTACACTTTTGTTGTTTAAAAATGCACATTCTTACGTCGAGCTAGTGGGAGGAAAATTTCTCTTCTTTTTACGGACTTCCCCGTGTCCTGTTTAGCACCGGTTCCCAAATGGCTTCTTTCTATAATAGATCAAAGGTGTCGAACCACAGCCCAGCCCTGGGACGCAGCCCATTCCCTGGGGTACCCACGGGCCTGCGTCAGCGCCCCTGTCTCTGTGGCGCCATAGAGGAGAAGGGCTAATCGCAGCCATGCCCATCCTGGTGGGCGTTCAGCACTTTGCGATTCAGAGAGCATCTTGCCTCCCACCTCTCTGCTTTTTTGCTTCCCATGAAAGGTAGAAAGACCACGTGAGGGAACCGTGGGTCTGCTGTGCCAAACAGCCTGGCCATAGGTGTAGACACTCTGTGACTCTTATTCTCATGTTCTGTGTGCTACACCACGCCGCTGGGTTACAGAAAACATTTATGGTCCTGTGTAGCCATCTTTGTTTCCTCAGTGGGCCACACACACAGAGAGCAAGCAGAAAAGGATGTCCCCTTCCAGCCTGGATTCCCTGGAACCCCTGGGTGTGGCCTGGTTCTGGGCACCTGTGTGTATATGGCCAACCTGGCCCTCGGCTGACCACAACTTCCATAGGACAGGGTCGGGCCAGAGTGGAGCCCAGGTGGGCCAGGCCAGGGGATAAGGGAGGTGGCTTCCGGCTCTGTGTCAGCCACTAACTCACCGTGTGCCCTCGAGCAAGCCTGTCCCCATCTGCGTGCCCCAGCCTCCGAGTCTGTGCTACAGAGTGTTTGTGATCAAGCCTGGCCGGGCTCCTTCTGGCTCTGACTCTCCGCAGCACTGCGGGCCCCTCAGTGCTCACGGGCCGTGGGGGGGATGTCGGCCTTCCTGGCTCTGGGCTCCACTTTTTGTCTCCACCAAACACAGATTCCAATTACAACACCTGCCTCATCTTTTATCCACCTACCCCATAGCAGAATCTCTTTATTCTGGTTTTTTTTTTTTTTCAGACAGGGTCTTGCTTTTTTCCCCAGGCTGAAGTGCTGTGGTGTGATCACAGCTCACTGCAGCCTCAAACTCCTGGGTTCAAGCAACCTCCTGCCTCAGCCTCCCGAGTAGCTGGGATTATGGGAGGGAGACATCAAGCCCACCTATTCTTTATTTTGATGCTTTAGGGGCCAGCAACAGAAAACATGATTCAAATCATTTTTAATGGTAAAGTGTAATGGTTTGTGCATCTGAAAGCCCAGCAGCTCTGGGGACAGACACAGGACCCTGTTTCTCTCAGCTGTCTCCAGGTTCTGTTTGTTCAGTGTTCACGTTCTTCTCAGGATGATTCTTCCTTCGTGGTTTCAAGATGGCCCCTGCCTTTTGGGGCAACGCGTTTGTTTGTTCATGCCCGGAGGTGGGGGTGGCGTGGCGGGAGGCTTCCCCTTGCACTACCATCCAACACCCCAGGCTCTCATCTGATCGGGTCGGCGTATGTCACGCGCTCAGCCCTGAACCCGGGGACTGATTGCGTTAACCAGCTTAAGTCTAAACCCTGCGCCCACCCCTGTGCCAGAGGGGAGCCTGCCTCACTGAAGCGCTGAGGATGGAGTTAGCTAAACAAAACCTGGGGTGCAGGTGCTGACACAGGAGGACGGAAATTGGGCTGCCCATGCACCAAATGTGCCTTAACTACAATGGTCCAGTTGAATTGTTACCTTGGGTGGTGTATTCATCTCTAATGGTTTCTGCAGAAACACATTACCACAGTCTTGGTAACTTAAAACAACATTCATTTATTCTCTTGCAGTTTTGGAGGCCGGAGGTCCCAAATCACCTACACTGGGCTGAAACCAAGGTGTTGGCAGGGTCGTGCTCCCTCTGGAGGTTCCAGGAGAGAATCCACGTCCCAGCCTTTCCCGGCGTCCAGGGCTGCACTCCTTGGCTCGTGGCCTCTTCCTCCACCTTCAAAGCCAGCAGCACAGCACCTCCGACTTCTCTTGGCTTCTGTGGTCACAGCATCTTCCTCTTCCCCCTTCTCATCTGACCCTCCTTCCTCCCTCGTGTAAGGAGCCCTGGGGTTAACCTGAGCCCACCCAGATAATCCAGGGGGGCTTCCCAGTCTCAGGATCCTTAACTCCATCATCTCTTGACTGTCCCTTTGCCACGTCACATTCACAGTTCAAGGGATCAGGACGTGGACATCTCTGGGGGTCATTGGCTTTCCCGCTGCCCCGAGCAGAATGCAGTGCACCTTCTCAGCGCTTCCCAGGCCTTTATAGCACATGTGTGATGACACTTACATTTTTATTCCCGAATCCTGTGTGTATGCACACACCTGCCCACTAGGCTTTGCACCCCTTAGTACTACAAACGCTCTGCTGATTTCCCGAAAGCATAGCGTCATGGCTGGCTCAGAGCAAGTTCTCAATGAGTGAATGAATAAATCTTCCCACCCCAGCCAATGAGATGCAAATGGAAAGCCCGAGTTGGGAGGGAACCTGGAACCAAGGACGTCTCAGAGACAGCACGGGGTTCATGCGAAGACCCTAAATCCCAGCCTCAAATCCGCGAGCCCCTCCTGCTGCCCCCCACGCTGAAAGAGTTGGCCAAGCACATCTTATTTCCTGAAGCCTATTTTTACAATCCCTCAGTTCCAGGGAGCTACATTGTAGCTATAAATAGAAGCCATGGATTTTATGATCAGAGAAAATGAGTCCATCATATTAAAAAAAAAAAAACCCACACAAGCACTATTTATAGCCTGAGGATTCCACAGCCCAGCACACTCACTGAGAAGCCCTGGCTGATTTTTCTTCCCTCCATATGGGGCTCTTGGAAACATAGCAGGCAGGGAGAAAGCATGTCATTCTAAATAGCGTTTATTTTTGAAAACCCACTTTCTAAAGGAGGGGATTGTGCAACATGTATGAAACTGACAGGAGTCTTTTAGAAGAAAAGGATCACACTGCTGGTTGGGAAGCAGCTTGGGATTTTGAGGGGTCCACAGTGGGTGAGGATGGAGGACCCATGCAAAGACATTCAACACGAAACACGCCGCACAGGCCAGAAAACCAAGGACCCGGTGAGCCTCTCTGAAATGGTGGCGACAGCCAACCTGTACTGAGCACTCCCTGTATGCCAAGTGCCGCTCCAGGGACCTACATGCATCATCTCGTTTCATCATCTCAACAGACACAATGTGCTAGTGCTGTCACGACTGACCCCGTATTCCACGTGGGCAAACCAAGGCACAGAGAGGTTGAGCAACTTGCCCAAGACCTGGAGAGGGAGCCACTCTTATGCACTGAGCTAGACTGTCAGCATGTCACGGCCTCAGAGAACAGGGAGAAGGTGGGATGGACACCTGTCCGCTCATATCTTCTGTCTGGTGCCCAAGATCTCCATCATCAAACTCCATCTGACTCCTACAACACCTCCTCCTTTCTCTTGCTTCCTCTTTCCCTTTTGGCAAATACATCCTAGCAAGGGATGTTGTCACCTTAATGGCTGACACTCGGAGGTGGTGTGGACCATATTCACCATCTAGCCTGGGAGGCTGTGGCTGATCAGGACAGCTGTGGACCATAAGTAGCCACGGCCGTCCTGCCAGGGTCACCATCATTTTGTTCTGCCCCCACCAAGTAGGTTTTCTTTCTCCTAGCCAGATGCCCTCCCCTGCATTTCTGTGCCTCGCCCAGCCCCGCCTCCTCCTCAGATGGCTCCTGTCTTCCTAGAGAGCCACGGCTATCACATGGACCAAGTTGTAAGACCCTAAATGTCCTTGGGAAAAGTGATGCTACAAGTTTCAGTTGTCAGCATGGGAGTCACAGAGCTGAAGCCAGAGGGATGTCAGCTCAAGTGCCAGGTGTGGCTGATGAGAAGCCGCAGCCCAGCTCAGGGGCTCAGACCTCCCTGGCCAGTGGTGGAGCCAGGGCAGGGTCCAGCTTCCCCGGGACTGGGCATCAGATGCCGAGTAGAAGAATTCTGAGAAGGATCATAACCAGGGTAAGACTTCTTATCTCACAACTTTCTCTTTCGAAAAATGAGCATAGAAAATAAGATTCTGTAATTACTGCTCAGCAATATCACCTCTATCTCTCTGCCATTGCCCTTGTCTAGGTCACCATGAGATGTCCCCAACTGCACCAGCAGCCTCCTGGTTGACTCTCTTTTCTCTGCTCCCTCCTTCCCCACTTTCTTTCATTTTTCAGGCTTCACCCAGAAAGGGCTTCCAGAAACTCAGGTGGGGTGATGTCAATGCCATCCTCCTTTCCTAGGACCCTTTCTCCTGTCCTCCAGGTAAAGCACACACTTCCTGTGATAGTTCTTAAGGCTGTTCATGGTACGCAAGGCCCCGCCCACTTCTCCAGGCTGCCCTCCTGCTGCTCCTACACAGGGGGCTTTGCCCCAGCCAGAGCTAGTCACCTGTTGTTCCCTGAGCCCATCTGCTCTCTTGTGGCCCTGGAGCCTTTGCTCAAGCTCATGGGAGCTCCTTGGGAACAGAAACTGAGTCTTTTCATCCCCTTATTCCGTGGTCTGCAGAGGATGCTTAACACTTGTTAATGGAATAAATGGGTGAATAGAAGAGTAAATGGATGGATGAATACTGTTTTCCACCTCTGGAGTCCACCTTTTTCCCGAGAATATTTCAGTGCTTCCTCACCATCAACCTTGGGAACAGATTTCAGAGCTGAGAGCAGTTCGGAGGAGCAAGAAGAGCTCGAGACAGGAACGTGGATTATATTTCCAACTCTGTCACTAGTTTACTGGTCTCTCTGGGTCTTAGGTCACATTTTTGAAAAATAAGGAAGCCAGAATATATTTTCTCTAAGGCCCTTGCAGGTTCTCAAGTTCTGTGTGTTTGTATCTGTAAAGCTAATTTGGAAAGACATGAATGGCTCATAGGTTAATAACGGAGACAGAACTTTTCCAGTAACAGGATAAATGGTAGGTTTATTTTCCAAGTGTTCAATAATCAATAGCAAATGTAACAAAAATACTAAGAAAGATAAAATTTGGGAAGTTTATTAGAAAAAAGCCTACTAGATTCAATGTAGAATTAATTCACTTACAAATCATATGCTAACCACAATCCACCACATAACCCACACATCCCCTGGAAGAACTTTGCTGCTAATAACGTGATCCCTTCTTCTGCTAGAAACACCTTTCCACCTATTGTTTGCAGTGGGGGATGGGGGCATAGGGTCTGCCTCATCTATCTCTGGGGCCCAGCCCCAAATCCAGGCAATAGTAGCTGTAAAATAAATATAGATTGAAGAAATAAAAGTGGAATTCACATTCCTAATCATCAGTTTCATCAATAATGAAATTCAATTATAGTCCTTCCCAATTACCTGAACATAAAATATACCTTTCGGTCATAGCACTGGCACTGCATGGTTCCCCGTCTTTAAAATGAAAGGATTAATGTGATAAAATTCCCTTTTGAGTGTAGGATTTTAAATGTCCAAGTGCTTTTGAATTCATTATTAATGGACGATAAAATGATTACTGGAACTTTTGTGGAGTTTTGTGTTCACATAAGACTTCTGCATCCACCACGTCATGTGCCATGAAGCAGCAGTGGTTATCCCTATCTTGCAGGTGAGGAAACCAAGGCTCAGAGGGCGGAAGTGACTTTCCTGGGTTCTCACAGGTGGTCGGGGCTGAGCCGGGGCAGGAGTCTGGGTGACCTCCTCTCCACACTGCAGGCTGGGGGGTTCACCCGTTTGCCCTTCTCTGAGCTCTTCCCTGTTTACTCCATTGCTACCAACAAAAGCAAACTGGGAAGATCCGCAAATTTGTGGGTTTATTTCAGTCTTTCTCCTCTTTTATTTCCTCCTCCACTTTCAAAGAGGGGATATTTTGCTGAAAGATTGAAATGATTTTAAGTAGGGGGGAAGGTATGAAACAAGATAGAAGGATGGAGAAAAGGAGGGAAGAAAGGAGGGAAGCCCCCTACAAGATTACAAAGTACATTTATGTACATTTATTTACATCTCCTAAGAAGCCTCTGAGGCAAGCCTTGGTCCCCATTTTAAAGGTGAAAGAACTGAGACTTAGATAAACCTCTGGCCAAGTTCACACTGTTAGTAAAAGGCAGAGCCAAGAAATCTCACGGTCTCCCTGAGATCCCAGTCTTCAGAGCTGACGACAGGATGGGAAAGAGAAAGAACAAAAATCAGTATAAGCCATCTGTGGACCCCTCTGCCTTCTCCCACCCCTAAACAGAGTGAGGTTGCACCTGCCCCATCAGGTAACAGCAAGATGGAACAGTAATTCCACATCACTGAGTTACAATGAAACAGGCTAACAATGGCCCTCAGCTTCTGAAGGATGTGGCTCCATTTAGAAGCCTTTCAAAGAGATTTCCTATGCTGAAATTCCTACATTGAAATTTTAATTAACGCTACATGGCATAATAAAATGAATACCCATTTTGTCCATTCCTTTGTAATGTTTCATCGTCAACTGTTAACATTTTAAAGATTTTCTCTGTGAGTTACACTGATTTATAATTAGCATCCTTTTGGAGTTGTAAAACTTCTGATATTGCACAGAAAACCAAAAGAGAAGGAAAAGAAAATCACAAGATATAATTGGCAGAGAAAGCATAACATGAGTAACTGCTCAGTTTGAGCGACCTGGCTTCTGAAAGGCATTCATTTCAAAGCAAGGAACATTTGGTGAGAGTCTAGTGTTTGGCATTGGGAAGGGGCTGACAGAAAGATAAATGGGTTAGTTCTTGACTTCAAGGGGTTCAGCATCTGCTGGGAAAAACGGACCCCACCCCACTGAGAGAGTTCCGTAACAGTCCTCTCCCAGCATCTTGTACTGAAGTGCACATTCTTATGCACTTGGCAGCTGTCTTGTGTGTGTGTGTGTTGTGTAATAGAAAAGGTATATGTGCCCCCCCATGTCTATTAATAATAAATTCTACAGCAATAATACTATCATTGCTGACAAGGACAGTTGGCATTTGTATCGCCCTTTTACGTTTACAAACCACTGTCCCACTCAATGTGCCTTAAAACCACAGAATCAGAGACGTTTAAGTCAGGTAATGTTTTTCAGCTGAGAGTATTTATGTTCAATTTTCTACAACTGGCAAATTTGCGAGATTAGTA
This sequence comes from Lepilemur ruficaudatus, assembly GCA_963574885.1. Lineage (NCBI taxonomy): Eukaryota > Metazoa > Chordata > Mammalia > Primates > Lepilemuridae > Lepilemur > Lepilemur ruficaudatus. The sequence goes on along the minus strand of CAUYRT010006349.1, from coordinate 26,469 downwards.
ACTTTTTTCAAATATTGTAAAGAGAACCCCTTGCGGGCCGTTTCCAGCTATGCCAAAATGCACGCTGACGTCCTCCAAGTATTCAAAAGAGCAAGAAAAACATTTCAACTATTTTGACTATGTGAACCAAACCAGTGGGGAATGCACATGACTGTGCAGAAGCAAAGAACGTTATTCAGCAAAAAAGACACGCATTCTGCATAAGGCTATAAAATAATTTTCTTCCTAGAGCGTATTTTTAGATCATTGAACTGCAAGAATGCTGATTTCTTTCTGAAATAAATTGATTATAAAGAATTACTGAACTTCTGTTAAAAAATAGCAACTAATCTAAATTCTATGTTTGACAAGCATTAAGGAAAATTATGTAGTATTCACAGCCGCAAGAGGGATGCGCTATATAATTCTCATATATACGGAGACTGTAAATCATATCAAAACTAACAATTTTACCCTGCTAAGAGTTTACTTGGTACGTCAGATATTCTTATTTCAATCCTTATTTCTTGAACTCAGGAAACCATTGGCCAGCTGAGACTAAAATGCATAGAAGGGCCAGCACATGTGGGCCGCTCTCCATGGTCCTGAGTTAGTCACCTTCTCATGTTAGGGTCTGGTTGTGTCTCTTCCCCCGAGGAGGACCAGACGCAGAGTTGGGATTTAGATCCCAATTCCAGCTCTCACACTAGTTGTGTGACCAGGAACAAATGACCCACGTGTTCTATGTCACCCTTGATTTCCCCAGAATGCAATATGAGCACATTGAAAAGAAAGCTGTAAGCTCCGACATCCTATGATCTGGTGACTTAAAATTGCCAAAATACTCGAACAAATGGCAGGATTCTCAATTTGATTCAGCAAAATACTATTAAAGACTGTTTTCATATTCCACGTACTGTGGTAGGCACTAAAATAAAATGGTATATTAGTTGGAATCTTTTTGGTTGAAATAAAAGTGTGTTACAATGTGCACTGGCTTATTAGGAAAATGGTAATAATGATGGGGTAACTTATTGAGTCATGTAACCAAATCTGCAGGAGTCCAGCTGGGAGGCAGGCACAATTGGAACGAGAACCTGGAACACTCTCAGGTCTTCTTGCTTTATTCTTTCTGTGTTGATTCTTTATTCCAAAGTGACTTCTTCTGCTCAGAAGGCATGTGGCAGGCAGAGTCTGAGAAGCCCCCAAGTATCCCAACCTCTTGGCACTCACAGCCTCATGTAATCTCCCACCCTTGGGTGTGGCAGGGCCTGTGGTTTGCCTCTAACCAACAGTGCAAGGTGAAGGAACATCACTTCTTTGATTACAGTGATTGGTTTGATTTGATTGCATTGTAACATAGCTCTTTCCAGCTAATGTATTTTCTTCTGCTGACTTGAATGAAGTCAGTGGAAGTGTTGGGGGAGCCCATGTGGCAAGGAATTGGGGGCAGCCTCCAGCCAACAGGCAGGCGGGAAGAGAAGGCAGCCTCTGGCCAACAACCACAACGACAAACGAAGACCCTCAGTACCATGGGCCGCAAGGGCCTGAATTCTGCCAATGACCACATGAACCTTGAAGAACACCTTTCCCCATTTGAGCCTTGAGATGATATGGGGCATCAGCCTACACTTGATCACAGCTTTCAGATTAGGCCTTGAGGCAGAGGACCTAGCAAAACTGTGCCTAGATCCCTGGCCCACAGAAACTGTGAGATAACAAATGCATGCTGTTTTCAGCCACTAAGTTTGTGCCAATTTGTTGTGAAATAGATAAATAACATGAAAGCCATGGCCACTAACATCCTCAGGCCCACATCTCAAGTTTTGGAATCTAGATACATCTGAAAACCACTTCTCCTTTTGTGTTGAGAACTCCTAATGAAGAGTCTTGATTGGGCTGACTGTGTTAGACGCCCACCTTGCTAACCCCTGAGGCTGGGAGGAGGGAGTCAGCAGAAAAAAGCAGTCCCCATCCTGGCTAACTGAATTAGGTAGAACATTTCTCAAAATAAGAGAAAGTTCAGTTACAGGTAGGCAAAGCAGTAGCTGCCCATTGCAAACAGTGAACAATGTAAACATGTTCTTTGCCCCTAGTCTAGAGGTAGCTGTGGATGAGTTAATTGCCTATCAAAATCAATTGTTTATGTGCTGCAGTAAGGAAAGGACAGGTCTCAAAAAGGGACCTTTACACAGACTTGAGAGTCAAGAAAAAATTTCCAGGGAAAATGACACCTAAAATAAAAACTGAAAATTGAGTAGGAGTAATCCAGGTAAATAAGGGAGACACAGGGGACATCATGTGCAAAAGCTCAGGAGCTAGAGAAAAAAAATGAAGTATTTGGAGGACTCCACGTATCTTTAACACAGTCAGATCACAGCATGGAGAGTACGCTGTAGAAGTGCCAAGAGGGAGGCTGGAGACGTTTGTCAGGGCTGGGACATAAAAGATCCGGTATTAGTCAGGATTCTTAGTGACAAATCACAAGCTCCACTCAGTTAGTTTGCCCATGGTTAAGACATCACGCAGTTGGAAACCAAGCAGCCACATCTGACACCCAGCACGCCAGAACAGCACGGCTGCCAATGCCCCCACTTGGCACCAGTCATCCCAGACTGGACACCAGAAGCCATCCCAGGGGATTCCTCTGCCATTACGCCTGACAGAAGACAATCTCCCAGGTACTGCTGGGCCTGCTGCCTCGTGTAATACCCTAGCATCCAGATCTCACAGGAGGGATCCACTGGAAGAACCCAGGTCACATGCCTGCCCCCTAGCTGCAAGGGAGGCTGGGAAATGTCATCGTGGATGCTGTTTCTTACTCTACCATGGGAATGTGGGAATCGCGTGTGGGAACTGTCAAAGCATAAACAGATTGTCCAAAAGGTAGTAGACATCATGAATGACGGCTGTCCAGAGGCATCCAATGATCTTACCTTTGTTTTGGGGGAGTGAGATGGTTACTTTTATAGTTTAGGAAGTTCATTTGGCCTAGAGGGTGGAAGAGGTATTGGAGGCAAGGAGACTAGGTGGTAACCTGTTGAGGCATCCAGGTGAGGGAGGCTGATGCCTGAAATAGAGTTGGGGCAATGGAAGGAGGGAAAGACACCTCTGGGTGGATCCCAGGAGGCATGTAAAAAAGTACTTTCTGTTAAGTAGATACAAGTACTCAATCACCTGCTCTTTCTGACCTCCCATCCTGGCAACTCTTTGGAATCCTCTTCTGTATATAGGGTCAAATTTTGATTTTTAGAATGCATTTTTCTGAATAAATATTACAGTGGTAGGCTATGCAAGAAACCTAACTGTCATTCATAATATTGCTTCTCTGACAAGTGGCTTCCAAATATGTATTGAGCATGGAATCTTTCTCAAATGAAATATAATATAAAGTCAATGAGGGTGGATGTTTGGGTGAGTGTGGGGGCTTAGGGTTCAGAACTCTGCCTTTCCTTTCTCCCCAAAATATCAGCCCCTAGGAAGACTTGGGGCTGCACGGCACATGGTTTGGAACATGTGCCCCTTGAAAGTGTGTCCTGAGAGTCCACCAAACAGCTGACACAAAAATGGTTAGCAGCAGAACTGGTTCACAGTTACCATGTCTGCTGCTAGAAATACCAGGGGGGTTCACTGGGGAGAGACAGGAAAAGGAAGGTTGGAATTGCCAGAGGAGGTTTCTTAGAGGAAGGTGTGGCAGGAGCTGAGCCTCCAAGGAAAGATCTACAGGGGACAAAGAAGCAATAGGAGAAATCTACAGAGACTGGATGCTGGCCAGGGCACACAGGGGACCTCGATGGGTGGGGTGGTGGGCAGAGTCTGAGCTGTCTCCAGGGGGTTTCTGTTTCCTGGTATTCACACCCTTGTCTATCCCCTCTTCTTGAGTGCGGTGAGACTTGTGATTTGATTTTAACCCGTAGAATACAGCAAAGGTAATGGGATGTCACTTCTGTGATTAGGTTACATAAAACTGTGGTTTCCATCTTTCTGGCAGGCTCTTCCTGTTGCCTTCTCGACTTGCACACTCTGATGAAACAAGATGCAGTGCTGGCGAGGCCCATGTGACAACGAATGGAGAGTGGCCTCTGGCCAACAGTCAGCTCAGAAGTGAGGCCCGCAGTCCAGCTTCCCTTGAGGAGCTGGAGCTACACTGTGTCAACAATGTCGTTCGCGAAAGCTGGAGCAGATACACCCCTGTTGAGCCTCAGGTGAGCTCCCATCCCTGGCTGACACATTGACTCAGCCTTGGGGAAGACCGTGAGCAGAGGACTCCACTAAGCTGTGCCCGTATTTCTGACCCAAAGTAACTGAGGTAAATAAGCATGTGTTGTTTTAAATTATTAAGTGTTGTGGCAATTTGTTACGCAGCAGAAGCTCACTGATGCAGTGGCTTTGGGAGTGTTCTTAACATTTCTGACCTTGAGTTTTCTTCTCTGTGAGGGTAACATGTGGCCCGCCTCTCAAGTCTGGTGGAGGGATTATCTAAAATAAGACATGGAATGCCAGCATTTTGCAAGGCTAGTAGGTATTCAGTAAGTGGTAGCCACTGCCACCATCAGCCATGCATAAAGAAGAAATGACCCCCAATAGATTTCACAAGCTGTGCATGTTTGCCACTTAATGGAAGAATCAATATGGCCCCATGAACCTCTCCCAGAAACTTAGCCCCAGAATAAGGCCAAAAACAGACAAAATATCTCCAGATGCTTTAAACCCCTCAGTCCCCAGGGTTGGCCCTGACTGCAGGCACATCTATCACATTGCACCAAGGAAATCCCTGGGTCCAGTACTGTGGCTGGATTTGTGATACAGGTTCATTGGTTACCTTGTGCCAGGGGAGAGAAGGACAACGTTGCACTGGCTTTTTAAGGCAGCATTCCCGAGTTAACGTAAAAATAAAAAATGTTTGCATTTTCTTTATCGCTCATCCACCACACTCAACCCCCAACACAGATCACCACCTTCAGATATTAGTCACTCTCCAGTTGTAAGAGTTAAAATTAACAGGGTAAACACATATTCTGTATTGCTTTGCCAGAAAAGCTGGGCTGATCCAACAGATTTTGACTCTGTAGGGCAGATTTTGCTGTATTGGTGCTTTCTTTTTTTTGTTCTGCCTCCCCCAGAGGAGCATTAACTCAAAGTCATCACGAGAGACCAGCCGCTGCCTGCTGCTGTCTGTGCTATCTCTCGCATCTCTCCTCTCTTACAGCACCTCCAGCCAGCTGATGAAGCACAGGCACACTCACACACTCACACACTCACACACACGCACTCACACACACACACACTCACACATCAAGGAGGACATCCATTTCTGAAATGGCAAGAATTGGATTGGAAAATGCACAAAGCATAAATGCATTTTCATTTTCACTCCTTCCACTTTCCCATGCATTTCCCCTTCTACTCAAGCCAGCAGCAAGACTTTGCTTTTCAAATGTAAAAGCTGCTGCTACGAAATGCAGTGAGTGACCAGGCTTTGAAGGGACGTAAGAAGACCGAAGTGGGTTGGAGGCTAACGGAGAGGTACCATCTGGACTTGTATTTTCAATGCCCACTAAAAATGTCATGGATTCCAGTGATGTTTTAACAAGGTTGCTGATGCTTAAATCTTCACGGTTTAGGAAAAGCAGATAAGAGATGGAAGAACGTTTTTTTATTTGTCCAGAAGGAGGGATAGTGACTAAGTGTTTCGAGTGCCTGAACTCTAAAAATAACAGTAGTTTCACGTATTAGCCATTTAGAAGGCAGAGAGGGAAGGCTGTCAGCCCCTGCTCGCTTGGTTACTCTGAAAAGGGAGAAATCATTTCTTCAAAGCTCTGCATTTTGTTCACTGACGAGACAGAAGGTGTTGCATTTTATTAGTAATAGCCTTTGGCCAGTTGTATATAAATTGTATTTTATTGTCACCAATAAAGTAAAGGCTCCTAACAATTTGAAATACTCATATTTAGATTTTTGAAGATTTAAAAACATCTTGGGCTTTGGGGATCACTGCTTCTTCATGTCTAAAATAGGAATCATGATATATACTTATAGTGGTTTTGTGACCCTAGGATATAATAATATAGCGAAAGTGCCCGGCACAGAATAGAAGCTCAATTGTGCTGACGATGATGACGGTGATGACGGTAACTAGGATAAAGAAATGACGGGAGATTTGTATGTTCTCATTATTCCTACCGACAGCATCAGCTTTCTTTACTCAATGAAGTGTCCTTAGAAATTTCCTAGATGGGTAATTAATATAGTCACCTTAGCAATTCAGTACTCCTGTGTTTTGTGAGATATTCATAAGCAACCCAAACCTTCTTTCTCCCTATTCATTTATACAAAACTAGTGTGAGGACCTTGAGCTGGATTTGGCTTTATGTAGACGTTCAAACAGGTCAAGTCAGCCTCTGGCTGATTTGCTGAAATAAAATAAAAGTCTTAGCAAGGATCTTGATTGGAAAGACAGTGGGTGGGGGGGTCCCCTGTCTTCCTTGCAGCTAAGAGATTCCTTCCTTCAACACGACTGAGGTATGAGGTTTGGCTTCAACATCAGCAGCCGACGTGGTTGACTGGGTGTGTGCGGTGGGGGGCAGTTTGAGAGACGGTCTGATCACAGGTCAGCTCCGTGGCATGTTATCTCTTAACTGCTATGAATACTTGTCACTTTTAGGACAATGAACATTATGGACTAAGTCGAGACTAAGAGGAAGAATGAGTGACTTCAACAGCCTTTACATTTTTAGTAATTTCATGGAAATGTCTGTTTTATGGGGCAATCTCCCCAGCAGGACTGAATCGCTACATTAATATTAATCCTCAGAATGGGGTAATGTGTGCTCGAGCGTACACAGAGCAATGAATTGAACAACGCTTCCCAATTTTACCTTGGGAACCAAAACCAAGCATGTGGACACCAAGTAATTATAAATAAAATATTGAGGAATTATTTTATTTGTAATTAACTGGGGACAAGGCTGTTATTACCTCGCCCGATGCACTGTAAGTCATCCTCAAACACACACACACACACACACACACACACACACACACACACACAGGAATCACCGCTTGTTTAAGAATTCAACACGGTCCATGCGACAGCCATGGGAAACAGTGAACATGAAACAAGGTTAAGGTTCGTGTGTCCTGTGGCTCAGCACAGAGGCCAAAGGGGAGGGTCAGGCTACAGATGGGGCTTCCGCATTGAGATTAGACAACTCGTGTCACAGACAAAAATGGGCGTAGAAGGCAAAGGACTAACAGGCTTAGGGTATCTCCAGGAAGCCACGGAACACTTGAAGCATTTTTCATGACATTTCTTTTGTGTCCTGCCAGGTGGACGTCCCCAACATTCTTTGTGGTCTTTTAAAATTCTAAAGTAAACACAGCCACAACGCTAAGATTTCTCCTAGCTGGAGAGCGAGCACATGTCCGGTTTACATAGATTTTGGGCATGATTAAGTGCCCGAGAATGGATGCGTTAGGGCCTGAGTAATACCGGAATGTCTCTCAGGAGAACAGCTCTTAGGGGGCTCCATCTCTCAGCTGGGGAATTCCTCCAAAAGCAACCCGCAGCCAAACACCTTGATTATCTGTCGCCTGAAAACAAAAACAGCAGCAAGAAAAACATAAAGTGTGAAAATATAAAATGAGTTTGTTGCTGCCGTCTTACTTTGATGGGGAAAGGAATAAAAACTCAAAGCAACGAGGGCTTTAAAAGAAATTAGTTCCTGGAATTCACTGTGTGCGGACTGGACCCGGCCGCGTGGGAACAGGGAAGCGGTCCTTTGTGCACAGACTCCAGAAACAGGATCCGATCGATTTGGCCTTTGCCGATGCTATTTATAAGGGGACGTTATCCATGTCTGGCTAGGAAATCTTTGCTTCTGTACGCAGGCTATGCATTACTGCATGAGAAAATTTTCTTTTGTTTCCATCACATCACGATGTTTGCAAGACAGTCTGAGATGGGAAAATTGAACCTGTTTGTATCCAATCTGACTGAGAAAAAGACAGTGACGTGGCCACGGCCTTTTAAAGATTTTCTTCAATGAGATCATTTTGATATATATATGTGCACATTTTTTTTTTGTGATCCCATTTGGAAAGAAAGCAAATTTCTGCTACTACCATTCGTTGTGCGGTATCGTTGCTTTGCTGGACAGCGGCACTGGCTCAGCACATCTCTCCCTGCCTTTGGGATTTGCCGGGTACTCATCTCATTCTGGTCAAGCAAATCTGGGCCTAGGCGACCAGTTTCTCGAGGGCAAGTGCTTTGGCTCAAGGTCTGGCAGCGAGTATGCTGAACAGTGTCCCCAGACACCCCAACGGAAGTCCAACAAAACTAATGTCGCTGATACCATACCTAATCCCTTTCAAACACACAGTAACGTAAAAGCCATGTCAGTGTAATGGGGGCCCAGAAACAATCCACCAGAGTTATTCATCAATGAACTTGCACGTGAGTGCTTCTTTCCCAGTGGGAGAGGCTTGGGTGTGAAAAGATTTCCAACAGATGTTCACCCTCGAGACTGCCTGAATTTACACCTCATCTGTCTTGTCATATTAAACAGACAGAGCAAGCCATTGCTCTCTTCGATGGGCATCAGACACTGGTGACGAAAAGCCATAGACCTGAGATTCTGCTAAGGCTGCTCTACAGATAGATTATGTACCCATTACTGTGATTATTGTGACTGGCAGGCAGAAAAGGAATTTCAATAATTGTCATTAACTGCTAAACTCTTACAATCTCACAGGGACCTTTACAACATCACTACTTAACAAGTCTTCACCTTTCGCTTGAGTTCCACAGGTGATGGGGAACTCACTACCTACCAGGCAGCCCATTTGGTATTTGAATTGTTCTACGTCAGGGGTTGGCAAATTGTTCCCATAAAGGGCTAGATACTAACTACTTTAGGCTGTCTCTGTAGCAGTTACACAACTCCGCTCTTGTAGCAAAAAAGCACCGTAGACAAGACATACATGAACAGGTGGGCTGCACTCCAATGAAACCTCGTTTATAAAGGTAAACGGGCCCATGAACTGCAGTTTGCCAACCATTGCTCTTAAGTGCTCTTTCCTGTCCTGAAAAAAGCAACTGTGTGCCTGGTGGCCTAACTCAACGTCTTGGGGCCACGCTTAAGGGCAAATCAAGCCCTCCCCTGTGAGAAGACCCTTCAGCCGTTTGAAGTTGATGGTAGCCTCTTCCCAGGTTGTCTCTTTTCTCCAGTTCTCTCAGCTGTCCTCACTCCATGTCTCGCAACACCTTCTCAGTGAGGTCAGTGGATGACCTCATTTCGATAACCTCTCTGATATGGGTGTTGCAAAGGACGATTTCCAACCCTAAAGCCTCTTTTCCAACACAGATGTTTGAGTCCTCTTCACTTCATTTTACCTGTCCCGTAATGTCACCCCTCACCCAGACCTGGTCACTGACCCAGGCAGTCCAATGCTCATGAATGCAAATGGGTCAAAGTGCTGCTCAGTCCAAAGGCTGCAACTTATCTGGATAAGCCCAGCTAGTCAGCCTCTGGCCCCTGCGGATCAGGGGCTCTACTGGTTACACGCTGCCCCTACCTGGTTGGCATGTTCTTCCTTTGACGCTGCCCCTACCTGGTTGGCATGTTCTTCCTTTGAAGCTGGAGGCGCTAAAAGAACCAGGCGAGCTCAGGGAGGTGGATGTGCTTTGTGACCTGTAAAGAGCCACGTGAAATTATTAGGAATTATCAGGACCAGACCAGCCAGGAGGAAGCCCCAGGTTCTAACTGTGGGGTCTGCCAGGTATCTGCTTTGACACTGAGGATTGTCCCATCCAAACCCCCATGTATGTGATGAGAGTCACTAAAATGTGAGAAGTGCGAGGCCTTGAAAACTGCAAAGCACTATTTAACAAAATGAGAAGTCATTAACAAGTAGCGATACTGATTTTGAATAAGGAAGGTGCTTCCAACTTTTCCCGAGCCACTTCTAAGGAATTCCTCTCTCCTTCTTGGATCCCACGATCCCACCATCACATCTGACACTTAACAGGATCAACTACACATAGCTTTTCCTCTCTAACTGGAAAACAACTTTTCTCAGTGGGCTCTAGTTTTCCGTATGTGAGGTGTCTTATAACTCACCTCTGGGTCTCTGCAAGTGCTGCTCCTAAACTTGGAATGCTCTCCCCTCCTGCTCCCATCCCCTTTCCCTTTCCCTGGACTGACTCCCACGCAGGGCTCATCTTTGTAATCTCCTATGCCAGGAAGCCTTCCTCAGTCCCCTAGAACTAAGGACAGGCCTCTCTTTCGTGCAAACCACACAACCCACAGAACTGCACAGAACTGGCCCCAGGTCTTGCCACACCAGCCTGCCCACGGGCCTCTCTCTTTCACTAGACTGTGAATGACCTGAAGCCATGCTCATTGCTCAGTGCCTGGAGCCAACAGAGTGCTGGGCATGCAGTAAGCACTCAGTAAACATTTATTAAACGAATGAATACACAAATGAATGAATAGGGTATGGAAACAGCAGACTAATGTCTGCAAAATGCTGAGAAAGGGTAGGCTATTTATGCCTCTCATGCAAACAACACACTCGTCACAAGTCGCCAAGCCCTCTGTCACACGCGGTGATTGGTGAAGTGTACTGCATCCCTCACAAGGTCTCTGCAAAGCGCGGAGGCTGGCAGGGATCACGACCCTATTGCCCTTGTGAGCGATGGGAGGTGCCTCGGTCAAGCACAGGCACTACGCCTTTGTGTGGGTGGCTGCCTGGAGGCTGGACCTCCTCCAGCTGTCCGCTCCACAGCCTCCCCCACTAACCACCTGTGGGCAGACGGCCTTGCCTGCCTCTTCTGGGAGGGAACCAGATCTAACACGGGCCGAGGACTCTCTTCCCTCCCCGCCTCCCTCAAGATTTCAAAAGAAGGGCAATCTCTCCACAGTGTGGAGACTTCTCCTCCGCCTGTGTCCTTCAGCGCCCCTGGGACTTGCTGCATGTGTCCATCCTCTTATTTTCCTGCCTTGGGTCTTTCTCAGCTGCTGCCCACACCAGCTCTGTGACCTTCCCCGCACACTCCTCCTGATTAGCTTGTTCCTGCTCCTGCCTTGCCACCATCCCATACCTACTCATCCTTGGAGACCTAGCTCAGATGCCACCTCCTCTGGGTGACCAGCAGCAGTCCCTGCAGGCAGGTGTAGTCACTTTCTTCCATGCCTCCAAGGGTAGCACTTGGTACCCTCTATAAGATAGAACACAGCCATCCAAGACCACATTGAGGGTCTGTAGCTATCTTTTACAACAGCTTACTCTGGTCCAAGAACTGTGCTGGAGACTGTATTCACACAGCTCATCAGTAGTCCTAAACACCAAGTGGGCACTGGCTGTGTTATTATTGTGCTTATTTTCCTTTAGCCTGGTAGACACTATAGGGTAGCTGTTAGGAACTTGGGCTTTGGAGTCAGGAAGATTGGGTTACAAATCCCTAAGTTTATCATTTGCCAGCCGTGTGACTTTAGGGACCTTACTGAGCCTTTTTCCCTCTTAAGAAAAGATAACAGACCTTTTTTATAGGGTTTGGTGATGTCAAAATGAACTTTCCTAGATAAAGCTCTTGATACCAAGAGTACCTGGCATGTGATAAGCCTTCTATAAAAGCTCCTCTTAGGTCCCAGAAGACAGAGGCTTATTTGAGTCATCTTTGCATCTCCAGTGCCTAACACTGTGCCTGACTTCAGTGGATGCCCCTTACAAATGTGAGATATGGTCCTCTACTGCACTGCAAATGAACAATCCTGATGCGGCCATAGGGGTTCGTGGGCTTCCTTAACCCTGGCTTGCTTCTGCACTTCCCACTGCTATTACTTGAAAAAAAACCATTAAGTATCATGATGTGATGTAGGGGAGTCCTCCCTGACTCCCCACCCCCATACACCCACTGTAAAGGATGAACATGCCACATTTGCTACGCACAAGCCGACGTTTTTCAAATCTCTGCAAGCTATGAATGAGATGCTTGTACTGTCAGATCACACTTCCCTATAGGCTGCTTTGTTTCCTGGAATAGTGGGGCGTAGATGATGGCTGTGCGTTTGAGCTCTGAGGTTTTGTTTATTGAGAGCACTGGGCTCCCAGACTAAATCAGATGTCGAGTTGTACCTGCATACTGGGAAGTCCGGGCTGAAGAAAGAGCCGGCTTCCAGTCTGGCACCAGGAAATAGTCCTGGAGTTTCTGTGGACCAGCTGCCTGGCTGCCACCACCCATAAAAACTGGTTGGGAGATTCAGGGGTGTCGCTCCCAATCTCACTGGGAAATGTTGGACTGCAACTGTCACATGCGGGCTCGGTTGCAAAGTGCTTTTCCCAGAAAAGTGCTGCCTTTGGACCTTGGCTTCTTAAGACACAGGTTTCTGGTTGGATGGGCTTGCAGGGTTTTTCAACAGGAGTTACTGGCATCGATGAATATGCAAATAAATAAATAATTGTAGGAAATGTCTTTGTCACCTGGCCAACAAAAACCACTCAGGCCCTGCCATTTCCCAAAGCCTCTAGGGGAGGGGATCTACCTGGCCGAGATCCAGGACTAGGGTGTGGGTGCCCCTAGCAGCTGCTTCTCCTCACTCTCCGCAGGGCCTGTCTTCCTCCTCTTTCTCCCCACATCCACACCAGAGAGGCAGAGAGGACAGCCGACTGGGGAAGGGCTGGGGTTGGGCCTGTGGGTGAGGTGGCAGGTGGTTCCCATTCTGTGGCGGGGATGGCAGGGAGGCAGCATTTGGGTAGGCAGGTGTGTCTTCTGAGAAGTAGGGAAGGAAGCTTCCTTTTAGCCAGCTGTGGAAGGAGAGTAGCAGGGTCCCTGGGAACCCGCTAGCCAGGGCTCTTTGCTCAGCTGTGCTTCAAAGGCACCAATGGACTGGGGCAAGTTACCTCCATCATCAGCAGAGGCAATGGTCCCTGCCTGCTCTGACCCTGTCTCAAGGCTCTTGTCCCACTTTCCTGGCCTTGGAGTGTATTTTGTGAGGCCCCAGAGGAGCCAGAGGCAGGCTGCACACCTTACAGAAATGCATACTCACATTCATGGAGTGCCTAGGTACTAATACTAAGGTATGACCTTTGGGGACAAAGATTCCATTTCACTGAAAACGTTAAGTAACTTAAAAACGTCATACATACTGCAAGCAACTGGAGGGGCGTGCGTTTGAACCCCAGTCGGTGTGAAGGCCCCAAGTCCAGAAAGAGGAAGACGCCCCACGGCAGGTTACAGGGCACACTAGGTGGGCAACTGGAGGGGGCAAGTAGGCGCCAACGGGCAGGGTGGGGGATAGTGGTTTGACCGGGATGCAGCTACCTCCAGCCGTCAGGCCATCCTCGCGATCTCTGGAAAATAGGAGCTCAGAGCAGGGAGCCGAGCGATCTGCGCTTCCATGATGAGGAGACGCAAGAGCACAATGTCCAGGAAGGAGGGAGGGAGACCAGAGGAAGAAGGAGGTACCTCTGGCGTTTCCAGGTCCCCATGTACGCCACGTGGGCGGGAGCGTGTCACTCACACCCACGCGCCCACGGCCACTTTCGCTGCGCTCCCGCCGGGGCCGGGCTCATCTCCGCGCGCAGTGGGCGCCCGGCCTCCACGGGCCACGTCGCCGCCACCTGCTGCTGCAGCCCCAGTTCAGGGGAAGGAGCATCTCGCTGCCTCCCTCCAGCCACCCCCGCCCGGCGCAGACCCCCATCCTCCACGGCCAGGCTGAGGCCACGTCTTCCCCGGGCTCCCTCCCCAACGCGGAGGGGGAAGCGGAGGGAGGAGCTCCGCCCGCAGCCGCCAGCCCGCCCCGCGCCGGAGCTCCCCGTCCCCTCCCTCTCCTCCCCGCCCCTCGGCTGCCGCAGCCCGGCTTGTCGCGCGCGTCAGCGTGGGCTCCCCGGAGCGAGTCGCTAGGTAACGGGGCGGGCTCCGCAGACCCGGGCCGGGGAAACCCGCGCGAGTCGTCAGCGGCTGCGCCGCGGGGCAGGGGCGGGGGGCTCGCGGACCTTCCCCGCTCCGGGCCTGCGGACACCCAGCTGGCGGGACCCCCCTCCCAGGATGCCTTAACCTGCGCGGATCACCGCCGCCGAGGTGCTCCTCCCCTGCAGGGACCCCAACGCCTCCCGCCCCTTCCTCCAGCCAAACCTTTGCGCACCGCTTGAGCCCGGCCGGGTGGGCGCCCCGCCGCTACGGACGCGGTCGCCGCTGGTAAGCTGCACTCTGGGGCGGGAGCTGGGGCCGGGAGGGAGTGGGGGTCTCTCGGCGAGCGGGGCAGCTTCGGCCACCGCAGCCGCGGGACTGGCCATGTGCTAAAGTTTCTGGGGCTCGGCGTCCTGCCGGGCGCGCAGAGGCGCGGTGGGTGGGGCGGCTCAGTCCTGCCGGCCCCCGCCCGCCCCCGGCCCCGCGGGGCGCAGCCTCTGCGCGCTCTCACGTTCGCTCTCTCGCTCTCTCTCTCTCTGTCCTTACGTGCTGCCTCCCCGAGGTCTATCCGCTGAGCCCCGGCGCGGGGCATGAGGAGCCCCGGGTGCCGCCCGGAGACGACCCAGCTGCGCGCACACCTCGCCAGCGGCGAACCGGGACATGAGCAGCGAACGCGGGGTCCGGCGCCCGGCTGCTAGCCCCAGCCGGCGGCGGCCAGCGGGTCAACGCTGCCCGGGAGAATGAGGCAGGAGTCGGCTGCAACTGCCTCTTTCTGCTCCTCCTCGCCTTCCTCCGGCTCTGGCGCCCCCGGCCCCGGCCAGGCTGTGGCTCTGCTGCGTGCCCCGCGCGCCCCCCAACCGCCTCCGGATGCGCTTCTCGGTAAGCCAGGCCCTCCGTCTCGGGAACAAAGCCTCTTCGCTCGGCTCAGAGGCCGCTGCTGAGCCCCTTTCCCGGCCCCCACCCTAGAATCTGGAAAACCGCGGGGCTTCTGATTGAATCCATCAGTTTCCCTGACCCCAAACCATGCCCAAAGGCTGAACTGCCCCAGCGCCTTCAAGACCTGGTGCTTTCCTCGGCCTTCGAGGAGACAGATGCAGGCTTGACATGCAGGCAGGAGCGCAGGCAGGAGACCTGTGTGGTCCAGCTAACGATGTGTGTCTGCAGCCTGGGTTCAGACTTACCATTTGAGGGATGCAACTCAACTCGTATTTAGTGCGTGTCCAGGCTGCGCTGGCCAGTGTGCCTCAAAACCACTCTAGGAAGTAGGTTCCCCGTTTTCCACGGCTCAGATCAGGAAACTGAGGCCCACTGAGGTTGAATGACTTAATCAAGGTCACAAGGCTAAGGAGTGGGAGACCAGGATTGGAAACCAGAGTGCTCTGCTTCTTTGCCAAGCTGATCTGTTTGTAACAAACACTCCTGTCCCATTTCTTCCACTGACTGCATGCCTCTGAAGCGTCATTGCATGTGTGTGAAATATTTATCCAGTGAGTATCTGTTCTGATGAAATAAATTGCTGGTAGCATGTATATTTTGTCCATCCTTCCATCACGTTGCTGCTTACCCCTAACGTGTACTCCAAGTGTGAAGCTAATTCTCTTAGTTAAGGTGAGAGGATAGGACATGTTCCTGGGTGATTCCTTTCCCAGGATTCTGTTTTCCCAGGCCTCTCGAAGGATGGAACGGTTTGTATTTGGCTCCTTCTGTGTGCCCAGCACATTCGAGGCCTCAGAATGGCACCCTGACCTTTCCACGGGGTGAGGGTTGACCAAGGCTCCCTGCCCCGGACTGTGTAAGTCGTGGAGATGGTTACTTGGCAGGAGCTGGGACGATCCCAGATGGCCACCAAGCAGGAGCTGACCCCATCTTGGTTCACATTTTCAACCCTGCTTGTCAGCAGAACTTCACACTTCTCAGCCCAAAAGAAAAGGGGTTTCAATGCAGACATGAGGCCTTCTGCTCGTCCCCAGTTCTCTTGTTTGCAGCTTTTAACTGTTTCTTAAGTGCATGTAGTTTGATCTTCAGGGAGGAAGCCACATGGAATCATTTGGTCCCGGTCTGAGTGGCTTGTTTCAATGGTTGAGTCACAGAGTGTTGAGCTCACTTGTCTACATGACATGTACAATGTTGTATTGATACAGGAAAGTCGCTTAGCAATAAGGGGCCTCTGTGTTCCTGTTAGTAAAAGGAGCAGGGTTGGGCTGGATGACCTCTCAGATCCCCTCCAACTAAATGATTCTGTGAGTGGGAGAACCAGTGGGTTACAGGGCAGTGCTGGGGCCTCTTAGTCCAGATGCTTGGACTAAGAGTTCTGCACTGAATGGCTTGTTGGTTTCCGAGAAGAGGACTTGATACCCAGGGAACCGTGAGATGCAGGTTCCGCCCAAAGGAACTGGAGCTGGAGCTGGAGCTGTGAAGCTGGAGCTGTGCTTTAGTGTGTTATTTATTGGGCTAGAGCATTGTGGCTATAAAGTGTCCAAGGGTGCCAGATTGGGGTCGTGGGAGAGGTTAGGCATTTCAGTTGGAGAGATGACATTAGCCCCGACACCCAGCAAGCTAGAAAGCAGTAAGCTGGCGAGGCTTGTCTGTCCCTCCCAAAAAGAATCAATCATATTTCCATAGGTAAAACCTCAGCCTAAACAATTCATGCAAGTAAATAACGTGATTTTTTTTTTAGATTCTCTCGACTCCATTGTTTGATAATTATGTCAGTGGTAGGTGGAGCCTGTCCAAGTGTGGATTCGGGGGGCTGGGACAAAGAAGGTGGGCTGCAAGGATGTCCAGACCCTGACTTAGTTTTTGGCTGTTGATTAAAGCTAAATTCATCAACTTGACCTATGCACTGTTAGTGGGGTTGCCATTGGTCTTTTTAAGATGTGGATGAATGAACCTCTTAAAGTTTTACTGAATCCCAAATGAAATGGACATGTCCCATCTTTAAGCTCTCAGCAGGGTTTGTGACCAAAGAACAAAGCTTTCATTTTGACAGGCCCCTAGGTCTACGAAGGGAAAGTAATGTACCTTGTGTGGGGATATTAATCTCCCGGCATTGTGTATTTTAGCTCTTCATGATTAACTGGTAAGGTTTTGAATAAAAATGAATGCGGAGAAACAATCTTCATTAAGTTACTTTTGAAAATGATAATGTAATTATGCAATAATGATTTATATGTCATAGCTCATACTAATAGCCACAAACTGGGTTACACAGTAAAACATTACTCCCATTACTGATGCTTAGTCTTTAATTCATCAGTTTTCTCACGTTTTTTGCTCTTTTTCTTCCTTCAGTGTCAAAAGGAGCAATTAAGAGTAAATTCTTCCTTTTCAATTTTCTCTTTGTCTTAAATCCACTTCTTTTCTGAGAGATCTCTAAAACTGAACTCTTCCATGCTGTATGTGCAATGGCCTCATGTTAAAATATGTTTTAAGTTTCTCAGATTTCTTTTAGGAGACCAGGAGGGGTAGGTGTCATAAATCAGTAACAGCAATGAGATGTTTCCCTTGTTTGCTTACCATTTCTAACTCAGGACTTTAGACCGTGAACTCTTAAGATCACAGCTGTCAGGCTCGGCATTTGGAGGACTCGGTTTGAGAGCTGTAGCATTTGTGTGTCACTGGGGGTGCGCTCGTGGACGAGCTGGGGACACAGAGGGTGAAGAGCAGCTTCCAGAGGCCGGGAAGGCTGGGATTTATCCCTGACTCTGTTGTGAATTGGCTTTGTGGCCTTGAACAAATTAATCCCATTCTCTGGGTCTCCCGGTTTACATATACGCAGTGGGTATGTGTGTTTGTATGTGTCTGTGTGCATGTGCGTGTGCATATTAGTGTCGGATGATGCCCTCCTCCTCTAAGCTTGAAGAATCCTCAGAATTTGGACGCAGCTAGTTATTAATAGCTCCAGAATGCTCCGTACTTTAAGGTTACATAACATTTTCAATTAGACATCTATATAAACAATAAAGAACTGGTCGTTACAAAAGATGCTATTTATAAGATGCTACGGGGAGATGCCATACCCTGACTGTGTAAGGATGGAACTTTTCCTCTTCACGGCGGTTATGCCAGCTTCCCTCTCAGGGTTCCCTTCGGCACACGTCTGAGAGCACTAGCAGGAGCTGTGACCCTCTCTGGGACCCACGTGGCAGGAGATGCAGGGGCCATTATGTAATTTGGGTCAATGGGGTAGGAAGAATATGACGTTCTATCCGTATGGCTTCGAGGTCCAGGGGACTTGGAATTTCGCCTCGGTCTCCGGCTGTTCCTGGAAGGTAAGGAGGGAAGTATGTAATTACTGTTTGCAGTTGTTTTGAAAATGGAGAGTACTTTAATTAGCGTTTGAACTCAGCTAAAGCTGAGAAATGGTGAGAAAGAAGTTTGTCGATTAGGCAGTGATGTGTTTGCCAGGTTCCCTGCTCAGGCTTCCTTGTAACGTCCAAGGTAGTGCTGCCGGAGGTCAGGCTCCCGGGCGAAGCTGCAGTCGTTTTCAGGTAGAGAGCAGGAGAAGGGAACCACCCGTCCTTAAGCATTTTGTCCTCACCACTCTGCAAAGTAGATGTTATTAACCCCATGTTCTAGACAGGGAATCTGGTCTCAGAGAGCTGAGTGCCTTACTCAGTCTCTAATGATGACTGAAGGGCAGAACCAAGCACGATTTTAAGTGTACTCTGCTAGGGTTTAGATCAGCCCATGCCATACCTCATTTTCACTGCTGCTGCAATGTGTCTGTCTGGCAACCAAATTGTGTCCTTCCTCCCGAATTTCTAGATGACACGATGGCACTAAAAAAGCATGCGAAAGATTTGGCATAGGTAACATGCGGGGGTGATTTGGCTACCGAGACTCATGAATTCACCGTGATATTTATTAGGACGTTGGGTTTCTTTTAACTACATGATGTTAAATGTATTCGTTTCCACAGAGATTCAGAAATAAGCCAAGTGTAACCCTGAAAGGATTAGGGCTGGTAGTTCTTTGGGAGAAGCTAATATAACTTCTTTAGGTCGCACGTCACCCTGGGGTTGTGTGGAAATGACGCATGGGACTTTTTAGAAGGTGTTGCTTGTCTGTTCCTCCTGGAAAGGAGCAAAGAATAAAAGTTACATAACAGAAGCTTTCAAAAGGACTGTTTCTCCTCCTCCTGGTTGTTCAATGAGTTGATTCCTCCCCCAAACAACAAACTAGGGAAGGAATTGGGAGACACAGATATATGAACCTTACAGGTCATCTGCAGCTCTTAAGAATTTCTAGAACTCAGAAATAAATGCAGGCCTTGAAGAACTTTTCAAGCTACTGGATAGAGCCGCCTTCACATCAGATACTGAGGGTGGCCTTGTCATTACAGCTGCTGTCGTTCTTTGCCGTAGGTCTGCATAGCTGGCTGTCAACCATATGCAGGATGGGAGATTCCAGAGTCCCATCTGCACCTCACAATTCACAAAGAATAAAGGAAAATCACTGAAATACACTTTCGCCCCATCACTCGGCTTTACATTCTAGTGATGACACTCAGACTGGTTTTCTTCACCAGCAGCTGAAAATACTTCCAGCTCTGCTGCTGGCCTTGCCCAAGTCATGCAAGTGATGTCTTAACAAACAGACTCCCCTCCCCACCTCCCTTGGATGACTGAGTTGCTTATATGCCAAAAGCTTCACGTTTCATGATAGGTGATTAATGAGAAAAATCAGACAGAATGAGTCTGTCTGATTTAGAAAACTTGACTGTGATTCATCTGTGATCCGTGAAATACCAACAACATCTTAGCAGTCAGCACAAGTTTTTTGAGTTGGTAAAGGAGGAATAACATTGTGTGTCCCGAGTGAGACCCACAGAGTCTGTATCATCTGCCCCCAAACCTTGAGAGAATAGGTGCCCAGTGGCTTTAGCTTTGGGCCATATTTCTAATAGGTGCGATTATTACAAAGTGGAAAATGCAAACATAGCTATGCAGAGGCATCGAAAGGGTAAGCTAAGAAGACAGTGAAGTCCAGGGCCTCTGATTTGTGATCACTATGAACAGTTATTTGGGACATACAGGTAGTAGTAGAAATGATTTAACATCCGTTTCCAGCATCGAAAATCACAGAATAAATTCACTGAAGAATTTTAGCTGTTTTCGTGTTGTCTTTGTATGTGGCTTATGACAAGTGTAGGTGACACTTTCTGTGGGTGAAGACCCATGCCTTCGTAAGCCCTTCCTGGCAGACTGAGACAGGCGAGTCTTCCTATCTGTGAGGCCAAATGCCTCTGTGGACCGGCATTGTTGAAACCTGAGTCACCACATCGGAGAGTGGTTTGGGAGGGTCGATGCTTGCCCGTTTGGTTCTGTTTCTTAGTAATCTGCAAGGAGCTGCTGTATGTGCCTCATTTAGCATCTCGGCGCAGAAGAGCAAATAGAGAACGCCGAGGGCATGTTTCGCCAGCCTGTACCTGCTCACACGGCCTGGGTATCCCGACCCACACAGACTCTTGATTCCTTTTAATTGAAAACCTAGGTGATGATGACAGTCATCTGCTAATGATCCATATTGATAAGTCTTATGTTTTTAAACAAGGTGAATGTACCTGGAGAGCATGATGTGCAAGCGTAGCATGAGCTGGGAGGGTACACAGTTCCCTTCAACTTGCTGAGCGGGCTTTATTGAATGCTCCTAACACGGTAAGCCCAGCTCTGCATTGTGAAAATCTAAAGGTAGAAGAGACAGCCGCATCCTGTGTTCCTCACCTGAAAAGCAGGAGTGGAAAAATACACCTGGCTTCTAAAAGGGAATGTTGAGACTGCTCCTCCGTCAGTTTCACCGGCAAGATCAGCATTGCCTCTGTCCCCAAATTCCCTGTAGGTGCAGCGTCTGCACCGGGGCTGGTTGTCCTCAGGCCTGCTTGAGGATGTCCCTGGGGTGTTTGAGCGCTGCCCCGTGCATCTGTGCAGGCGGCGCCATCTCCTCCACCAGGGTGTGCCTCTCTCTGGTCCCGTCTAATTGCTGGGATCTGCCCATCCCCCACCCCCCCATCATCCTTCCATCTGGCAGATGTCAATTGTAAACAGTTTAACTGGCATGTAGCGAGCACCAGCTCTGGTCTAGGCATTGCCAGGCACTGAGGCTGCAGAGGTGGACACGGCCTGCTGAGTGTGTCATACACTGCTGCTGTTCCGGTAGGCCTGGGATGTCATGTCACCCTCTGTCCCTTTGAAGGGGTCTGTTCAAAATCTGGAAGACTTAGCAGGGCAGTGGAACATGGAGGCAGGCTGGCAGTCAGGGGACCTTCTCTTCCGTCTCATCTGTGTGCCTGGCACGAGCCACCACCCCTGTCTGGCCTCCACTGGTTTCAGGTGCGAGGGCTGAGCCACTGCATGAGTTCCCCCCAGTGCAATGCAGGGACCACTTCCATGAATGCGCCAAGTGAGCTTATCAAATGCACATTCATGGGCCTTGTTGCAGGCCTGTTGAATAAAAACCTCTGGGGAGGGGCCCAGAATCTGTATTTTTGATACACTCCCAGACCACGCTCATCTCGGGCACAATGCAGTCGAGAACTACTGGTTGGTTCTTACAGGAGGCTGATCACCAGCATTCCTTCCTGCTCCATAGTCCTCAGAATGGCAATCCTTCCATGCCAGCCACTCCCCCCTCCACCCACTGCCAAGCTCTGCAAGCCTCTGGGCTCTCTCTTAACCTCTCTTCCTGTTCTCCCCCGCCTGCCCACTGCACCCTGGGTGGGCACCCACAGTGAGCTGAGGCTCAGAGATCCTCAGTGCTCCTGTGTCCCTGGTGGCCCAGGGCCCTGCGCGAACTGGCCCTCCACCTCACCTCCCCTCCTGCCACTGCCCCTTGCTTCCACCTTCTGGCCACACTGGCCTTCGTGCCAGCCTTGAGCCCACCCGGCAGCCGGGCGAGCACTCCGGGGCAGCCACGGGCCCTGGGGGCTGGCAAGGCAGGGTGCTGGGAGGGTGGGAACAGCTACGTGGAGCTGCCGTTCTCTGCCCACCACTGATTTGAAAACCCACCCCGACTGATGCCCTTGAGCCCACTTGGGCAAATCTGCTTCCAGGACCCACCACAGGGCATGTTCATTCAGAAGCAGCTTTTTAATCCTGGGCACCATGTTGTCAGCTGACTCATCATTGGACTGGATTGTCAAAGTGGGTCTAGAAATCTCTTTCAGAGGGAGTTTCCAGAAATAAACTGGACCCCTCTTGGGCTGGACTATTTGCTCAGCCGCCTTTGATCCCAGCGACCCTGCCGTCCCTCCTCCTCTTCCGTCCACAAATACCCTCAGGCACCTGCTATGTCCAGGTACCATCGGGCCCGTGACATGCGTCTGCGTGGTTTTATCTCTGCCTGCTACTCTTGCTTTCATGCAGATGGAACGGGTGGGGGGTCTGGAAAGTATTCCTCTGGCCTTTTCCCCCTTCTGTCAAAGAAGAGGTGCTCTGGCCTGTTTATCAACCGTGGCCCTCTGGGTTAAACAGACTGTACTCAGAAATACCTATTTCTTGATGAGTAGGAGAGAGAGATGGATCATCTCATAGGATTTACTTCCGAGGCAAGCTGAGGGCGTAACTGTGAGATCTGTGGCGTCTTTGACATGGGACACCTGGTCAGCATGTGGCACTAGCAGTTGGTCCCGGGACGCCAGCCTGCCAAGCACGTATCAGCATGAAGAAGGCCACGACAGCTTCAGACCTTCCACGTCATGCTTTTCCTTGAATCTCATGGAGGGAAACATTTTCACTCTTAGCATCGTTCCTCTTTGGGGTAGCTGCTGTGGACACATCAACCAAGGCTTTGCAGAGAGACCGCAGGCAGGGTGGCGTGGGGGCTGGAGGTAAACGAGATGTTCCCACCTTCCAGGGACTCGGAGACCATCGGGGAGTCTGTTACGTAACTACCTGTAGCTAATTAGAGTGATTGACATGCCCTGAGAAGGCAGGGGTGGGAAAGACAGGTTTGGCCGGGAGAGGACGGGAGCATTTGACCTGTGCCTTGAGAGATGAGTAGGAATTCGTCCAGCAGAGATGATGGGGGAGGCTTTCCAGGTAGGAGGGAAAGTGTGAGCAGAAGCACAGAGGCCTGACTGTCGGAGATAGATGACAAATGACACTGTAGGGCTGAGGCTGCGTCGGTCCGGCTCAGTTGGCAGTGGGTGTTGAATGCCAGGGCAAGGAGTGTTCCCTGGGTTTGAGTGAGAGTGTGGGTTTTTAAAAAGATAGCTGGGGGCCCTGTTTACGACCCTCCTGTGCCCTCCATATTATAGGATAGCAAAGATGTATTAAATGTTCAAGAAGAAACATTGTGCGGGAGTGAGCCTGGTTGTTGGCGTGTGACCTCGGGCCACTGTTTCCCTGACTGCAGTGTCTCCACTCGTCTGTACCGAT
Organism: Lepilemur ruficaudatus; assembly: GCA_963574885.1. Classification (NCBI taxonomy): domain Eukaryota; kingdom Metazoa; phylum Chordata; class Mammalia; order Primates; family Lepilemuridae; genus Lepilemur; species Lepilemur ruficaudatus. Next base: position 3,201 of record CAUYRT010006349.1, on the reverse strand, counting down.
GGACTGATCCTCCAGGTCCTGCTGCCCGGCCCCCGGCCCCACCAACCCTGCCGGGCTCGGAGGGAAAGCGAGGGAGCTGCTGGCTCCAGCGCCTGCTGCCCAGCCGTCATGGACTGCGGCCAACAGGAAATGGAGCGGGCAGTGTCCCAGCCGGATTCACCGAGCCGTGGGTCTCCCTGTGCCTCTGCAAACGCGTTCAGGCTGCTCCTGGCCTAAAAACAACGCTCGCAGACCTACATGCACAGTGGAGGGAATCCGGGGCTCGCGTGTGCCGGCCAGCTCCCCTGCGCTCCCCCCAGCAGCGGGCTTAGGGGGTGGGAAAGGCGGTCAGTGTTGGGAACCAAAGTCTGTGCCACTCTGTGACCATTTGCTTTGAAACCAACATGCTTGACAGGGCCAGTGACTTCTGCAGAGCTGGCTGGACAGATGGGACATGGGGAGGAATGTCCCAGGGTCGCGGGTGGTTTTGCTGACTTTGTCTTCCACCTTCACCTTCTCATTGCTAAGGGGAGGAGAGACGGGGAAAAAAGCATGTTCCACAAGCCAGTGGGCAAATTTTTAGCTGTTTTCTGGGGAATTTGGACCTGGCAAGGAGCCCTCTTCACGACCGGCTGGCTGCCAAATCACGCCAAGGGCAAAGCACCCCGGGCAGTTTGCCTTAAGAGCTGCCATGCTCTGGAGGGTTCCACACCCCAGGCTGGGAGCCTGAGAGAGGAATGCAGCTCTACCCCCATTGGTCCCATTTACGGGTCAACAAACCAAGGCCAAGAGAAGGGAAGTGGAATTGTGACCGAGCAGGACCTCACATCAGCATGGAACCGGTCATGAGCTTTGGGGCTGGCTGATGCCCAGGGCCCCATGCTGGCAGAAGCCCGCTTGGGCGTGGACCATGCATACTCATGCTGCCTTGCTGCCCACCAACCAGGCACAGAGGATGGGGCCTTCTCCTTGTTCCTGTGTCTTTCCTCTTGGAGCCAAAAACAGGGCATGAACCTCCATCTCCGGCTTTTTGCTTGCCCCGGTTTCTGAAGTTCGTGTGGCTGTTTCATGCAAGCAGAGAAAGGAATTTAGTAGCAAATTATCCGAGCAGATGAGAATAGTTGTCAGGACCTGAGTATGGAAACCAGTGAGGCTGAGTTCTCTGTTTGGAGGGAGCTCTGGGGAATCATGAAATGCACCTTAGGTCCTGGGAAAGCTTCTTGTCCTGGCTCTCAGAGCTCCTTGTGCCTCCCCTAAGTTCAGCCCAAACCACCGTGTGATGTCACTGTCGCTGGCTCTGTCTCCATCTCTCAACTTCCTGTTCTCTGGATCCCCAGTACGGTTGCTCCCAGCCTGCTGGTGACTGGTGAGGAATGCCCTGTGGATTGGGTCTTGCTCCACGGTGAGCCCAGCTGAGCTTTTGGAGCAACCTGGCTGTCCCGACTGCTCTGCACCTTGTCAAGTGTGTTCTCCTGAATGTGCGAGAAGCTGACGACAGTTCTGCCAGCCGACTTCACAGCAGTAAAACCTTCAGGGCTTTGTTAGGCAGATCTGTAAGTACAGTTCCTGCTCACAAAATGCATCCGTCACAGCCCTGTGGGACATGAATGCAAACTTTCCCACGTTATTACCCCCAAACTGAGTAAATATGTGTGTTAGATAAATAATCTTGGGAGGCCCATAAATTATTGCAGTTTTGGACAGAAGTAATCTACTGCTGGCAGATTTCATAGGTCTCACCACGTTATTGACTCTGATTTCAGTGAGAGAGTGAAGGAAAGCTATAAACTGGCCTGGTGGGGTGGGGACTCAACCAGATGATGGATGATAAAACAGCTTAGAAATGTATGGGTGCTATGCAGTTGTTCGGGGTAATTATCATAAGACATTTGGGGCAGCTGACCTCTGTCCCTTTTGTTTTTCTGGGCAAGGACCTGGCACCTCCTAGATTCTGCTGCACTTGCCGACTGATTCTCTGTACCTGAAATCCCACTATTAGAATGGCAGCTCTGCAATAAGGTTTGAATGGCTGTCACAGCCACTTCCAGGGGATATGCACCTTTTATTTGAAGCTGTTCTCAAGGTCAAATTCTGGAGCACTGGACAGACCCAGATTTAAATCGGAGCTCATCCTCTAACTCGCTGTGTGGTTCCTGGACAATTTGCTATAGCCTTTGTGAGCACTGTTTTCTCTTCTGAAAAGTGGGCATAATAATAGAAATTAATCATGATCCTAGCTTTTATATACTGGGCGCTCATGGTGGGTGGGGACCTTGTACTAAGTAGTTTTCATAGATTCTTTCATTAAATCTGCACAACAGCTCAGTAAAGTAGCCACCTTTATTATTCCCATTTTACAGATGGAGAAACTAAGGCTTTGAGAATATTTATTGCTGCATACAAAAACATCTCCAAATAATGGCTTTAAACACTAGTAATCATTTATTTTGCTCAGCTAGGTGGTCCTTGCTGGGGACCTCATGTGAGTTCGCAGTCAGACTATGGCTGGGGCTGGAATCCTCTGGAAGGTTTCCTCACATTTCTGGCACCTGGGCTGATAAGAGACACACAGCCTAGGGACAGGGTGTCGAGGAGGAGGTTGGCACAACTGGGACTCCCCATGTGGTTGTTCCAGCACAGTGGGGGGCAGCTGGCAGGGTAGCTGCACTTCCTCCCGGTGGTTCAGGGCTCCATTGCACCCAAGAGGGCGGTGGGTGCAGTGGGGACGAGGGGGAGGATCTGTCTGTATCATCTTTTGTGATCAAGCTTTGGAAGACACACAGTGTCACTTCTGGAATTTTAGAAGTAGGTCTCTAAGGCCAGCCCATATTAGAGAGGTTGGAGGGGTAGTCAGACTTCGTCTTTGGATGGGAGGCGTGCCAAGGAATTTGCAGCATGTTTTGTTGTTGTTGTTTAAACTTTTTGTTTTTAATTATTATGGGTACCTAACAGCTGTATATGTTTATAGGGGACATGTGATGTTTTGACACAGGCAGCATGTTTGAGCTACCATGGAGAGCTCCGCTGACTCGCGCAGGGTAGACCCTTAGAAGGCAGCAGAGTGGGGTGTGGCCCTGGCGGTCGGATCCGAGCCTGGCCTGTCACCCTCTGAAGTTTGAAACACTGAGCACCGTGTGCTCCATGAAGCTGGAGCTCCGTAAACATCTGTGCCGTTCCCTCTTGTCCCTTCAGATGTCCTCCCCAAAGAAGGAAGCAAAGCTG
>CAUYRT010006347.1:0-30203 GCA_963574885.1 Lepilemur ruficaudatus | reverse complement strand
TGGTCTCAGGTATCCCTCCTTCTGACCCTCGTCCGATGTCTGCTTGTCTGCTTGCTTATTTCTGCCGCTTTCTTCTAAAATCTGTCTTTTTTGCGGAGACACTCTGGCTGGCGGCTTTACTTGTCCGCCATCTTTAATTCTCTCCTCTACTGCCATTTTGTTATTTGTTTTATGACTGTTTTCTAGTCCCTTGTTCCATTCTTTCTCTCTTGCTGTCCTCCTTTGTGACTGGAAGATTTCTTGTAGTAGTATGCTTTGATTCCTTCATCTTTTGTGTATCTACTACCTATTTTTCCTTTGTGATTACCATGAGGGTTACATAAAATATCTTATAGTTATAACATCCTACTTTAGGCTGATAACAACTTAACTTCCACTGCATACAAAAAGTCTACAGTCACCTCTTCTAACCCTTACAGGTGCACTTTGGCCGGGAAAGAACTTCACCAGTCGGTCCAGCCTGTGGTTCTAGATAGGGCAGCTGGTAGCATTTGTGGGCAGGTGGAGCTTGCTGTTGGGGTCTCTAGATGAATGAGCTGTCGCCTGTGCTCTGAGATTGGGCGGGTCTGCTGGCTGGTCTCTCTGATCTGGAAGGGATACTGGCTGGACTCTGCATTCAGGCAGGGCCCTCAGGCTGTGCTCAGCAATTGGACAGACCTTAGGTGGGCTCCATGGCCAGGGAGGGTCACTGGCCAGTCTTCCTGGTTGGATGAAGCCACAGGCTATACTCCTCAGTTGGGCAGGGCTGCTGGATTGGCTCTCTGCTCAGTGGGGTGTGGTTTCACAGCTGGGAGGGGTCACCATCTGGGCTCCCTGGTTGGGTGGAGGCTGTGAGTAAAGCCTTTTTTAAAATTTTAATTTTATCCAATAATTTCATTCATCTGCCAATTGGTTCTTCTTTACAAATCTCTTAATGAACTTGGTAATTTTGAAATTAACTGCTGACTTAACCATATTCAATTTCTCAGAAATTTTTGCAAATTATCTTTGTACCATAAATTCTCATTAACTTCTTGGATTGTGAAGTAAATCTTGGGAGAAAGCCAGTTCTATGTATCCTAATGGTATATAATCTCCTAATCAGCTGTGGTGGACTAAGTATAGCCATATATTCTCTGGCACCCTCTCTTTGACAGGTAAATGTTTCTACTCCCCTTTATTCTGGGCTGGCCTTGTGACTTGTCTTTACCAGTAGAGAGTACAGAAAGTGATGCTGCATGACTTCTGAGGCTGAGCTTTAAGAGATTGTCGGCTTCCACCTTCACTGCTTGGAAAATTCCCTCGGAAGCCAGCTGACAGGTAAGACATCTGTCATTCTGTGAGGAAGCACAAGCTAACCATGTTAGGAAGGAGAGCATCACTTGGAGAAGCACTGAGGAGCCTGACATGAGTGAAGCACCTTCTGGTCCAGCCAAGAGCAGCCAAGTGAACAATCCTACATGATGTCACCTGGCATGGAAGACTCTCCAAATGAGCCCTGCCCAAAACCCTGACCCACAGAATTAGGTGCAATAACAAATAAAAACAGAGTTACAGGGTGGTTTATTATGCAACAATAGATGATCAAGACAGTATAGCAATGCCATACTCTCCTAACCTGCACAGGGTCTTAGCAATTGGATTTGCTGACAAGCATTTCACCTCATCACTAGGAATGTCTGTCCAGCCCTTCTTTCCCATAGCACCTGCAGCCTCTAAAGGAGAGCCACAAACACTCACTAGTGCTTGCAGCAACCCCAAGTTCACTCCCTGCCCACTTTTACTTTGACCCCATCTTGATTGACTGAATCATCTCCTCTCTCTAAAAACATGCCCCGAGTATCCAGAATATACCAAGCACTGCCTTAAGGACCGAGGGTACAGTAACAAATGCAACAGACAGAAATCCATGAAGCTTACAACTAGGGATGGGGCAGAGAGATGGATGATAAATGAATAAGTAAAATATTGTGTAGGTCAGATAACTGTAAGTTCAATGAAGAAAAACAAAGCAGGGAAGGAAAATAGAGAGTTCAGGGTGAGACTGGGGGCAACTTGCAACACAGATTTGCATTGTTATCACAGCCTCAAAGCCCTTTCATTATTCCCTTCCAGGCTAGGCGTTTAGAGCTCAGCTTTGCCCTACACATTTGAAATTGGCTTTTCCCTTTACCTTGAAGGCCTGTTATCTCAAGCAGGACTTCCCTACCCAAGTCTTAGTTAACAGAGCCCCAAACTCTCCCCCCGCAAGGGGCATAGTCAAAGAGCACTGACTTTGTACCTACACATCCTTTCTTCCCTCCTCTAGGGTCTGGCTTCTAGATTACTTCTCTTTCTCACTCTCTTAATTTTTTCAAGTTTACAGGTTTATTCTCTTTTACTTACAGATATAAACATATGCATGGGTGCACGTGTGTATACTGTTGTATATACTATATTCCATTTAATCCTCCATTGTGCTTATTCCTTTTTACCCCAAATTTACTGAACAGGTCATCTACCTCAGCTGCTTTCATTTCTACCCACTCTCTTCCTTCTGATTCTCCCAGCATCTGGCTTTTACTCTCAACACTCTACATCAGTGTATGCTAAATGGGCACCCCCTCTTTTGCCAATTCTAATTGCTTTTTCTCATTTCTGATAATTCTCAATTTCTCTTCTCCCTGAAATGTGGTTGCAGACTTCCTGGCCTCTCTTGAAATGTTCTCTACTCTTAACTTCTGTGACATTACCTTGATCTACTTCTTTATTTTAAGCTGCATTAGAGCAATGCCATCTCCACATACTGGCTATACAATATTCAACATTAGGATATAATGAAAACAGCTTAAACTTTGCATCCGGCAGACCTGGTTTAAATTCTGCCTCTGCCCTTCTTACTAGCTAAAGTACTCTGAAAAAGACACTCTGCCTTCCTGAGCTTCCGTTGCCCCACATGTAGGGAGAAAAGAACACCTATCTCATAGGGTCACTGTAATGATTAAATGTATGTAAGGCTTTTAATCCCATGCCAAAAGACACTCAAAAAATACAGCTGGCTTCCTTTCTTCAGAATCATATTTTTTAAACAGGTACTGGCAAATAATGCTGCAACTTGAGTAGATCCAACAGGAGAGTAAGAGGACGGTAACATACATGTAATACACACCATCTGACAATTGAAGTAAGAACAGAGGGTGCGTACAGCTGACACACAACACAAAGCAGTTTCACAGTGTAGATGTTTGTGGGTTCCATTGGCATGCGAGCTGCCTGGACCAGAACTGGCTCAGTGGCAGTATGAGTGGAGAAAAGAAGGCAGAAGTGAAAGATAATCACTGAAACAGAGTAAATAGAATCTGGAAATGGTTTAGCAAGGATGGGGAAAAAGGGCAAAGACAAAGGGGGAGTTGAATAAGCCCATCCGTTTTCAAACCATGGGAAGATGGAGGGACCGTTACGTGAAATAAGCAACTCTCAATTCCCTACAATCTACCTTCCACGCTAACAGGCCTCTGAAGCAGATCTCACCGGGATCACTGATGCCTGCTCTAGATCCAGTGACCATTTCTCTGTCCTCAATACATGACAGCCCTGCAGCCCTCAGCATGCACTCACTGCCACCTTCTTAAACTCTCTCTTTGGTGCAGTATTGCCATGCTCGCTCAGTTCTCACCCCTCTGCCCACTCTTGCCCAGACTTGTCCTCTGCTACTGGGCCTTTATGTCTTAGAGTTCCTCAAGGCTGGGCCCTGACTCCACTTTTCTTCCACCTCCACATTCTCTGCTTGTTCTCCTCCATTACCAGTGCTTCCAAAACCTCTATTGGCTGACAACCCCCAAAGCTGGGTCCCTGGCCCAGACTTCCCCTTGGCACTCCAGACCCACCAATCAACTGCCTCCTTCACATCTGTACTTGGGTATCTCTAATGTGCCTTATTTGCTCCTTCATTGAACAACCCTTTATTGAACACCTCTATGGGTCTGGCACCATCTCAACATGTCCAAATGTAGCATCATCGCCACAAAACCGAACCTCCTCTATTTCCCCAACTGAGTGAATTCGTCTAAGTGTGTGGTACAGAAGCCTGGGGGGGCCTTCCCCATTCATCATCATCATAACCAAGCCTGGCCTATTTTACCTCCTCAATGTCTCTAAAATGCACCTGCTTCTCTCTGTCGCCATTGCCTCCATTCCAGAATCACTCTCTGTCTGTGGGTCACTGCAATGGCCTCTCCCTTGGCCTCTACCTCTACTCTCCTCCTTCCTAACCCATTCTCCCCATGCAGCCACGGTGATCTTTTTTCTTTTTCTTTAATGTAAATTTATTTCATCAAATAAACAACATCTTCACATACTTCAAAAATTAATATATAATAAGGTATATATTGAGAAGTCTTGCTTCAAATTCTGTTTCCATTCTCCTCATCCCCCACCTCCTATATGCACCACGTTTATTAGAACCTTTCATACCCTTCCAACCTTTCTTTGTCCAAATGCAAGCAAGTAAGAATGTATGCTCTTATATCGCCCTTTCTTACGTGTGAGACAGCATACTGCATCTGTTTTCACTTAATACAGCCTCAAGATACTTTCACACTGGTGCATCAAGGACTCCCTCAAGCTTGTTCAGAGCTGCAAGTATTCCGCTGTGCGGCTTTGCCATCATTTAGTTATCTAGTAATAAATGAATAATGGGATAAATAAATTCAAATGATATCCACAGAATTCCCTCCCTCCTGTACACCAACCAAGGACAAAATGAAATCCACACTTCAGACATGAACACCCAAGCATACAAAAAAAGAAACAACTCCAACATCTTCCTTGATGATGTGAATTCTAAAACTTAGTGGCTGCCAGTCCTTCAGTTGGCCTTTGAAGAAAAGAAAGGATGTTGTTGGCCAAGGCTGGTGTTCATCTACTGAAGGTACCACAGAAACAGAGCACAGAACTGACATTTTCTCCCACTAACCAAGAACAATCCCATTAAACGGAGCCCAGAGCCCTAAGTTCCAAAACGTCCTGCAATTGCTGAGGGTGTGCGTCCTCAAGCCATCCTTTTAGAAAAGATAAGTCTCCCGAACGTACCTTAAGTTGCTATACTATTTAAATAAATGTAAATATTATTTTACTTCTTACTTTAAGGATAGCATGCTTAGCAATCTAGATCCATCAATACTCAAGTTTTTAAAAAGCATATGAAAAGATGGCACCTATAGCTTTGGGTAATGTATTTGTTTTTTGAACTTTGAAACACCATTTCTCCTTTTTAAGGAAGTTGTATCAAAAGTTATGGATTAAATTTATCCTATACTCTCTATTTAATACTGCTGATAATTGTTAATTAATTTGCCCATTTCCATTAATCTTCCCCCAAAGCAACCAACTAACAAACATGTTTAATATTGAAATGCATATTGTGTACTCATATTTTCAATGTGTTTTCTTTCTGAACTAAATTGCTCATCTGATGTAGGCCTATCACAAATGTTCACATAATCCTACTAAAACACAGTAGAATATAAATCAGCATATGTTTATCAAAATGCATTTTCTAGTTTAAAGTTTTAAATATAACAAGCTTTAGACTTTACAAGTAACTATAACCAAATATATACTTCAAAATAACCATGAGAATAAATGAACAAAAGAAATTTTAGAATTAGAAAATTAATTATATATTCCAACTGAGAAAAGGAGTTTTAAAAATTAGATTCTAAAAACCAAAGCAAAACTAACGCAGGAACAGCAAAGCCAGTTACCAAAATAACAAACACCAAGAGTTAATTCTGTGAACAAAATACATAAAAATTGAAAATCTCCCTTACAGACAATAAAATGAGGGATTAAAAGGGGAAATAAATGAAAAGAAAATAAAATGTCACGTAAGAAAATCAATAACTTTCAAGGTAAATGAAAACATAAAACAATTTCTTGTTTTAAAAACCCCTTTTGGTTAGAACTATAAATCATTATATGTATAAAAAACAACATTTAGGAAGACATCTCAATCGAAAACTGATGACAAAATTACCATAAAATTGTTAAATTACCTCCTAAATTCAGACAGTATTCAAACAAATTTCTAAAAACAAAGCCCTAGATCACAGCAGCATAATTTTTACTCTTATCCACGTAATACTTTAAAAAAGCAACTAGTTATTAGATACTGGCTTTGTTATTTATTCTCTTCTTTCATTCTAAGCCTTTATCCTCATACCCTTTTAACATTTTTCCTTACAAACAAAATCATTCTACTCGTTTTAAATAATATTCAGTAGTACTAGCCTATATGAGCCATTAGTTATAGAGTCTAATAACTTAGATGTCTTCCTTTTCTTCTAGGAAATAAGAAATGCATCACTAAGAGTGGAGTTTTTTTTTCTCTTCTACTTCTCCATTTAGCACATTAGCCATTTAAAAAACCACCACACCTTTATTCCAGAGGATATTTTTATTCTTGTGTTCTTCTTCTCAGTCCCTTTCACATGACATATCTTTACACTAAAGCAAAAACCTTCCAGAGTTTAAAATTTTAGCTAATAAACTTACCTTCCACTTGTGTGAGGGAGGGGTTTGGGGGAATTACATTCCTTTTGTACACATGTCTACCCAGAAACCCAGCCTGCTTTTCCCTTTATGCCCAGAATGAGTACTGCTAAAAGCAGAACAAAAGGAGCAAAGCTAATTCTGCCCCAAGTGTTTTCACTGAATAATACTTAGCTAACTGAGCATATACAACGTGCCACGCTCTGGGGTAAAAGCTTATCTATATAGCATTGGATTCAGCCCTTAAAACCCCATAGGTTAGATATGATAATTATCACATCCCCATTTTACAAATGAGAAAACGTAGGCTCAGAAAGGTTATCTGACTCTCCCAATGTCACATAGTGAATAAAGCTCAAAAGTAGGTTTTCAATATAGCTTTTCTCATTCCAGAGTCACCTCTTAACCAATACCTACGTTTCTGCTCGATCATTTACAATATCCACATATGTGCTCTCATATAAAATCCCTGTTTTTCATTTATTTGTTGAAGAATAAATAGAATTCTACTTGGAAGGAACTTAGAAACTCTGACTGTAACTCAAGATAGAAATCCCCATTTAAAGCATCCTTAGCTTTTGGTTAAACTCATACATTGACAGAGAAGTCACAGGTGCTTGCAGCAACCAGCTACACTGTTGAATAGTCCCAAGTGCTTAAAAGTTCTACATTAAGTCAAGGACAAATGTGCCTTTTCATGAATTTCCTATGGATGTCATTCTTTTAGAGCGATTGAGAATAATGCTAACTTTTTTCCATCTGACAACCATATGACTACAGACTTTTATAATACACTCCTTTCCTGCTGTTCAGGAAGATCCTTTCCAGTAGAGATGGCAAAACAGGAGGAAGAGAGAAGGCAAACGTAACGGCTCACTGAATAAAAAAGTTCAGGTTATGCTTCAGGCCCACCTTGATCCAGGTGCTCAAAAGAGGCCACCAGAATCTTCTACAGAGTATGGCATCAATTGGTTTACAGAATTGAACTCCAGACTCCAAATGTGTCAGAATCAGCACAGATTACAGGGAAAGGGGAGCCATTGTTCCACTTTTTCTACCTTTTCCACTTTTCTGTGTTACGTTTATAATTGAAGTTTTATAAATTATATTGGTATTTCAAGGTACTTCTTCTTTATTGGAGTTGTTCTTCCCTTAAGTACTTAGTACTCATACTGTGCTAATTGTGTCACCAGCCTGTTCCTTGGGGAGAAATTCTACAATAGTATATCTTATTATGACTTCTGCACTTTTGTCTGACAGGTTTAAGATTAGAAGGCTGCTTCACTTAAATTCTGTTATAACATAGTATCAGGTAGATATACAGTATTTGTCTGGAAAAAAATTTTCAGAAAACCCAGTTCAAAATGACGCCAACAATAAGAATTGGTTAAACTCATACATTGCATACATTGCGACAGGAAGTCACAAAGTAGGACAGCTCTGAAACAGTTTATTTGGCAACCCAATGACGTGATGAGGGACCTGGTTCCCTTCTATCTTTTTACTTTGCCATCCTAAGTGTTTGGGATCCACAGCCCCATGGACACAATATGGCTGCCGCAGTTCCAAACATCACATACAAACCGAGACCAGTAAAACTCTGACTAAACTGTTTCTTCATCAGCATCTCTTCTTAATCAATGAAACTTTTCCCAGATGGCCTTTTCAGCCCTCCGCTCAAAGCTTAATAGCAAGAATTACATCACATACCCACTCTTAAACCAATTGCAGGCAGAAATATAGGACAACCCTGAGTGGTTTTGGTGAATCATGACCAAATGCAGAAGAGGCACTGCCTGAACACAATAAAGTTCTCCAAATAAGGAAGAAGATGGTACATGCTATTGGGTAGAAAACAGAAGAAAATTAAAATCACCTATACTCTTATTACTAATAAAGAGAGCCCATTACTATTTCGGTGTATATCCTTCCAATTTGTTTTTTCTCTTTTTGGTTGCTTCACTTAAAAATATTTCATTCATTCATTCATTTCTTCATTGAAATTAAGGGCCTATGATGTCCCACCACTGTCCTAGGCAACAGAGACACGGTGGTGATCCAAGCAATGAAACAAACACCTTCTATGGCTATTTCAGGCAGAGCTCGGTGCCATGTGGATGAACACAGGGACGAGGCAGGGGTGGGGCAGCAAGATGAGGTAGCGAGTTGAGAGGGGGCTGTCCCACAAGAGTCTTGGAAGAGGTGAGAGAAGGAGCCACATGGAAACACAGGGAAAAAGAATCCTGTGCGCAAAGGCCTTGCGGGCAACACGTGGCCATGACCAAAAACCAGCAAAGCTCCAGTGTGGCTGGCACAGACCAAGCAACAAGACAAGACATAAGTGATAAATTCCCGAGTGGTGAGGAACCAAACCCCACAGGGCCGAGCAGGCCACAGTGAGGCCTTCGGTTTTCTTCTAAGTGTAATGAGAAGCCCCTGGAGGGCCGAGCAGGAGGGAGACATATATTTTAACGCTTACTCAGGCTGCTCTGTGGAAAACAGATTCTTCGGAGACAAAATTCTAGGAAGCAGATTTCTGAAGAAGCTCTGGCAGCTTTTTCAGTTCATTTTTTCCTCGGTTACAAGAACAGTGCTTTCTGTTGACTGACTTTCCGCTGTTTCTCTGAGAGTCTGTTTCAACTACTTGGTTGAGACCAGCCCCATCTAAGAGAAACACAATGTGAGCCACAAATGCAAGCCACAGGTGTATTTTAAAGTCTCTAGTAAAAAAAAAGAAATAGGTGAAATTAATTTTAATAAGGAATTTCATTTAATCTAATGTATCCTAAATATAATTTCTACATGTAATCAATATAAAAATTTATTAGTGAGATATTCTAACATCCTCTTCCTTGTATAAAGTCTTTTAAATCTAGTGTGTATGATACACTTTCAGCACATCGCAGTTCTAGGAGACCACATTTCTAGTACTCAACAGCCCCACATGGCTGCTGCCTACCATGTTGAACATGGCAGGTTTGAACAATAATAGTATCTAACTTCTCTTTGTTCCTCCTAATGTGTTCTTTGTGCGACTTCATGCCTGTAACATTTGACTACTAAAATTCATAAGTATTTTAATGATGAAAGGTCTGGCTAATTTTAACATCCAGTATCACTCAGATCTGTTGAATTGACATTGTCTCCTTTTTTTGTTGTCTCTAACTTTTCATTTTCAAATGCTTTAATTCAAATGCACCCTCACACATATATATGTTGACCAACGCTCATTCAGGGATATTTCCTTCAAGAAGCAGAACATAGGTAATCTTTATATCTTTTAATAAGTAGACAAGTTCTACTAACCTTAGACAAAATGTGACGCTTAACTATTTTTCTTAAAGTGTATGACTTAAATTTGATTTAGTCACACAGGCAGTTTCCCAAACTTCACACCTCACATTTCACATGGGTTGAAAGAAGGTGAGTTTTCTTCTTTAATTTTAAAACCAACATTTAAGCCGAGTAAAATACAAGGCGTGAAAATGTTGATTAAGCAGAATATTTACGGAATAAGATGGTTTTGTTCTTTGAATTCAAGGTTAATGTTTTGCTCTTTATTGAAACATCCTTTTAAAATATATCAAGCAGATTTATACTTAAATAAATATAGTCTACAGACTATAATAGAATTTTCTTTGATGATTCCAGAGGTTGCACAGTCTCAGTGTTGCTACAGAGATGCAAAGGAAGGAAAACCTAATTAACTGAAGGTCTCAGCTGAGGTCTGGCAAGAATTCACAGTGGCATGCCAAATGAGGGCAACTACTTTGTAGAGTGAGACTGTAACCGTTATGAATGCTTCTGGCTGAATATGATATAAGCTCACCAAAGTGGCTTCACCAAATAAGGTTTGTTTTCCTCAGGAGGTCAGCAGTCCAGGACAGGCATGGCCACTCTACAATGCCATCAGAGACCCCACGGCCTTCTAAACTCCCATTTTTAACAGACTTACTTTGTGGCCTTAAGATGTTTCCTACAAAAAGAGGCACATACCATCCATGTTCCAGGCAAGAAGACAGGCAAAAGACCAAAGGTAAAAGAAAAGCCAACCAAGTCTGTCCGTTTTTAAGGACTTTTCCAGGAGCCACCCCTAAGAACTGTCATTTTCATCTCACCGGCCAGGACTACGTAACCTGACCACCACAGCAGCAAGAGAGGCTGGAGGCAAGTATTTCCACTGGAAGCATTGCCATCCTAAACAAAACCAGGGCTCTGTTAATAAAGAAAAACGAAGAACAGATTTGGAGAAAGCAACCAGCAATTGCGTACAAGGGGGTTATGGGACAATCGAGGGAATCAGGAAGTGGGCTTCTGAATTCCTTTCTTGTGACAGCTGGTGGGAAGTGAGAAATAGACAGGAACAGCATGAGAGAGCACAATTTGTGTCAAAGAGTAACAATGTCACCTCCCCACCCACCACCCCAAATCACACATGCTTTTTCATCTCTTTCTCCTCAATCTTGAAAATTCCTCTGTGGACACTTCCAAGGTACAATTTCCTACAGTTCTTTCCTCCTCAGTTCCCCTAAAGTTGATTCTACCGTGCTGAACCGTGGATCCCAAAGGTCAGGGATGATGACATTACTCTACCCCCAGCCATTTCAGCACAGCAGTGTAGACCACTGGACAAAATGAGACTCTCCATTACCCTCCTGTGCTATGGTTTGAATGTCAGTCCCCTCCGAACGCATGTTGAAACTTAATTCCCCATGTGGCAGTATTGAGAGGTGGGGCCTTTAAGAAGCAAATGGGTCATTCATGAGGGCTCTGCACTCATGAATGGATTAATCGATTCATGGATTAGTACATTAATGGGTTATCACGGGAGTGGAACTGGTAGCTTTATAAAAAGGGGAAGAGAAACCTGAGCTAGCACAGTAGCACGCTCAGCACCCGAGCCATGTGATGCCCTGTGCCACCCTGGGACTCTTTAGAGAGTCCCCACCAGCAAGAAGGCTCTCATCAGATGCAGCACCTTGACCTTGGACCTTTTTACCCCTCAATAACCGTAAGAAATAAATTCCTTTTCTTTATAAATTACCCAATTTCAGGTATTGTGTTATAAGCAAAACAAATGACCTAAGACAGCAGTCCCCGAGCTTTTTGGCACCAAGGACCAGTTTCATGGAAGACAATTCTTGCCATGGGGTGGGGGGGATGGTGAAGGTGGAGCTCAGGCGGTGATGTAAGGGATGGTGAGCGGTGAAGCCGAACCTCTGCTTGTTCAACCACTGCTCACCTCCTGCTGTGTGGCCACCCCCGCCCAAGTTTCATGGAAGAGAATGCCCCTATGGACATCCCAAAACAGACTCTGTAATGAACAGAAAGAAAAGTCCCACTGCTTTCACTGCTCACACATGGCTCCTTTAAATGAACTAGGGTCTCCCACAAAACACACTCTGCGTACTCACCCTCTATCTCTATACTTAACCCAGGCTACTTCCCACTTGGCCAAATCCACTGCTTCTCAAGGCGGGCTTCCCCATCCTTTCCACTGCCTACATCTGGCTCATTTCTGGATGACTTTTCCATGTGGGTCTCCTACCTATTCCTCCCAATTTAAATCTGAACTTGATTTTTTTCAGCTTTGAACCTAACACCCTCCAGACACAACTTCACAATAATCTTCCTCCAGCCTCCAGGCACCCTGACTTTTGCTTTAACCCCCCAGAGCTGGTGGTGTCCCCCCATCACGAGAGGAAATAAGGCATCCCCTAGCTTCCTGCACAGTGTACTAGTAAACACCGTGGAGGCAGAGAGCTGCTGTCCTGCTTCTTGCTGGGGACACTGGTAAAGTGCCAGAAGGGAGGGAGGGTTCTAAACATGCCACTTTATGGTGTTTTCTTGTACAGCCCCCAGGAGAGGTCCCTGAGAAAATGCATGTGCCTCTTGAAGATTTTTAAAGAGAATATTCAAATTCTTCCTCTTTGGAACACAGAATGCTGGAACAGCAGCGGAGTTAGGACAAGCAGAGGCAGAGAGACCAACATCACCAAGAATAACAAAATGAAACTCCCTACACTTCTAATTCTGCTCATAAAATCTGATGTGTTTGTGAGAAGTGGCCAGTGTTTCGTCCAGGAATGGAAATGACAAAAATGAGACAAGGCCCTCCCTGATCTGGCCCCTGCCTTTCGCTCCTCCCTCACCAGAGGCTGCTCCGTGCCTCCCCTGCGTTTTGTTTCTCAAGTACTGTATTGGTCCCAAGAAGCCAGGTTACGCACTGGTCACAGACAACTCCCAAATCACAGCGAATGTTTATTTTCCACTCCTGTCACCTCTTCTCTGAGTCCAGGCAACTCTTTAGGCCAGCTCTCCGCCACATGATGGCCAAATAGCACACCTCTGTGTCAAGAAGTAAAACCCGATGGGATTACGGGAAGTGGTCTGTTTTGGTTTTTTTTGTCCCAGCGAGAGACAGACATAACCCCTGCTGCCTGGAACATTGTGGGATTCCACATGCTTTAGTTTCCTACCCCTTCTAAGAGTTCCATAGGTTTGAAGAAGAAAACACAGACAAACAAAACTCCCTTTCAAGGAATAAATATTTACATGTATAACAGATGTGGCTTGAAATTTAAAACTCTGAAACTCTTTTCATTTTTTATATTAGAAGATAATGTATGACCAAAGCAAAACTTTTAAATAACACAAAATGGTATGAATCGAAAAGTGAAAGTCCTCGTCCCCATTTCTCCAACACTGCCCTGAAGCAATCACTGTGAACAGTGCATTCTTCCAGAAATTTCTTCCAGAAATTCTCTATGCGTTTTGTATTCATTTACATTGATACGTTACCTTTTCCTAAAAATGAGATCATGTTCTACATGGTCTACAACTTGCTCTCTTCTTTTCCCAGTCTATCCTGGGCATCTCCCTATCGGTATTAACACATGTAAATATGTCTCATTCATTTAAAAGCTGAATAGTGAGAGTAGGGAATTTAGGCCAGACTCCTAACAAATGAGCAACTTTTTGAAGTTTTATTTTTAAATATTTCTTTCACACAGGAAAAAAAGTCTTTCAGACATTCTTCTCTGGAAGTAATTAGAAAAGTGACTTCATGTTCCACAGAAAATCCAGAAGACATCAAAAGGGTAAAATGTGGCCAATACAATGCTACTAGTTATCTTTTAACTGAAGATAAGAATCTGATAATGAAAATACTTTTCCTAGAAAATACTACTATTCCACCAGCGGGATAAAAAAAACATCTGATTTCAATTGTTTTTATTTCATACATTTTGTCTTGTTATATAATAAGGCTTCTTCCTTTATTTCTCTTAAGCAGAAAAGCAGAATTAGAAGCCCTTCCCGTTGACTTAAAGAAATATTTGTGTTTCAGATTTTCTGCAATGAAATCTTGATTTAAGAAGGAGAAGCCCTTTTGCCGCTGTTCTCTGACCATTACAATTTAGTTCCTGACATAACCATGTCTCGGGCTACGCTGAATGCAGGCAGCAGTCAAATCGCAATCTGCACCTTACTCAAGAATTTCTCCAAGCCCTGGCCCTTGGCCCTTCTTTGTTGCTCTGGGCACTTTCTCCTTTGGCACCAGACTTTGGCTCTCTTCTCTGCCTGGATCAGACTGGATTCCAGGACCAAGCATTGACCTCTGGCTCTGCCCTGGTTCCCGTTTGGGAGGCTGATTCCTATCATTAATGGGACATCACAAATACAGGTATCCTGGAGAGATCCCTGGACACTGCCCCAGCTGGATCCCCGGCTGTCCAATTCCACGGTCACAGGCAAGAGACAGTGCACTCCAGCCCCCAGACTCCTCGGGGTTCCACGCTGGCTTCTCTGCTTCTCAGAGAGGACACCGGGCAGCTTCCAGAGGCAACAAAGTTCAAAGATGTAAGCTTGGACATCAGGCTAACGGGATTTACACCTGACGTCTAACTCATAAGCATGAGTGAGCCATTTAACCTCTCTAAGTCTTCATTACGCCACTTGTAACACAGGGTTAAGAATAGTACTTATGTACTAGTATTAAGAAGGTTATAATAAGGTTAAAGTAAAATAAACCACATTATGTGCTCAGTATAATGCATGAAACATAGTATGTGCTTCATAAGTATAAGTATGGATGATGATGATGATGACGGCAATAATGAAGCTAAACCTTTCCAAAATGTCTTTGGAATTCTTGACTTCCCTGACCAATCAAACTTCTAGAATCATGCCCCATCACCTTTCCTAGACTTCAAAAAATGAAATTGTCTGGATCCTTCCAGAGGAAAGGCATCCTGAAAAAAACTATGACAGTGCCCTTAAATGGCCAGCTAGACTCAACCAGGATCCTCCAAACAAGGTAAACCCTTGACCCACTAAGATGCTTCTGAGGCTCCCAAGTGTTCATTTGAGGCTTGTACAATTTTCTACCGCCACCCACCTGAAGCCTTTTTTTCTCTTTCCCACAAATCTGTCTGGTCATTTTGGAGTTTTTGGTTGTTGTTCCTTGCTTATACTTTTGATTCCATCTTTTATTTGTGTAAACATGGGTGTTTTAGTTCGGCATTTGATAATTTTAACATATAAAGTCTGCAGATCCAATTGTGCTGTGTGTGGTTTTTGGTAGCACTGTCTTGTTTCCTGCTGAGGTCCATAGAACTCTGGTGATCGTGAGCCCCTGCGTACTGGAACTGGAACTGCGGGTTTTCCCTAAGGGTCTGTTCCACCAGTGACCACTGGCATCCATTTCTGCCAGGTACACGGCACTGTCAATCCAAGACCCCTTTAAGCTAAATTCCACTTTGAGGTTTTTGTGTTTGTTTTTCCTGGGCCTCAGGAGTAGTATGAACTCAACCCCAAACCCCATGAGTGCCTGCTATGGTCACAGATTCTCAAGAAAGACGTCCCACTCGCCAGCGTCATGGTTTAAAAAGGCAAATTTCCCTGCTCGGTTGTTGCAAGTTCTCCTCCCTTAGGTCCCCCGTTTGAGAGTCCTAGATTTGGGTGGTAGCTTCAATCTCACTCCTCACTTTATAAAAGCCCTATGTTTATTTCCTGCCTCCGAATGCAGCCCTTATGTATTTTCCAGGTTCTTGGTCACCAGAAATCAGCAGCTATCCCCAACAGAGGCCACCAGCTTCCACACTGGTTGACCTCTCGGGCTGCTGGCTTCCTCTCCATCTCTAAGGATTCCTCCTACTTTCCTGGCAGCTCAGCCAGGCAATTAAAATGATATATATATTTTTAAGTTTTATCCAGCCTTTTTAGTGTTTTGACTTTAGTTATGATCTTTTTAGAATATCTATAATGCTATCAGAAATAGCCTGAATTTTAATTTGATGTTAAAATTTACTCAGTATTTTCTTTACCCCATTATACGAATGGTGTTATGTTTGCCTCTCCTTGTCACCTGCTTCGACTCCTGTGACGTCCCTGCTATACCGTGCAGCCCCCACTGACTCAGAACAATCCACCTCCGCCTGTGCCCTCCCCTCATGCTCCGTTACGCGATGGTTCTTCACTGTGAGTTTTTCCAACTAGGTCTGCCCGTGGGAGAAAGGTGACTGTGTAATTATTATTTTTATTCTGTGACTTCCAGCAAGATTTCTAGAAAATTTAGTTCTTGGCAGGTACGATACAATTACACAAAGAAAGATGGGGATTAATTACCTTCTTGCTAAGACAAGTCATATTAAACAGATGATGTGGAGTTGTATAACATTTTACACATTCTCTTTCAAAAAATACACCACACACAAAACTCTCTAATCATGATGCCAGGCAGCTCAGGAAATATTGCCATTTATCCCTGTAAAATTCTTTCACTATTTTAAAATTAATGACAAAGGACTCTGAAAAGATCCATTAATAACCCCTCCATCATGTGCTAAATGCACTCCATCTTGTTCTTTCTCTGCAGCCCAAACATTGTGGTTCTGTGCCCACCCTCTAAGACAAACAGCCTGGGTTTGAATCCCCGCTCTAATCCCTGCCTAGGTGAGAGGCTAAAGCAGGTCACTTTATCTCCCGGAGCCTCTGGTCCTCATCTGCACAACAGGAATGTGACAGCCCCTCCCTTGCAGGACTGTGTCAGGGTTTAAATAACAATGTTTTCAAAATCCTCAGTACAGTGCCTGGCACTTAGGTCATCCTCAGTAAGTGACAGCTATAAGTACAAATTCTATTACTATCTAGGTTTTTAAAGATATTCACCCAATATTATCATAAAGTGGAGTAGTATATATAATAAATGACCTGCAACTGAGCCAGTATCACACCTGACACTTCCTGAGTGTCAGGAAGCCAAGAGGTTGGTTTAAGAAATGGGGATTAATGTGTGCTGATCTGACCACCTTCTTTCACGCTGTCCTCTGTGGAGCCAACCCACTCTCCAAGTGGGAGGGTCGGAAGAAAGGTCAATCGGAAGAAAGCCCGACAATTCTTGCCTTGACCCAGGGCAAACGTGTAACAGCTGACCACTTGAGTCCCATCATTAGCCCCAGCACATACAGTTCGATATTACTTCCCAGCTCACTCATCAACCATTCAGGCTGTCAACCACTCTGGGGAAGACTCAGGCTCCCGCCATCCCACAGGTTGCTTCTCTGCCAGGAACACTCCACATTAATTCTTCAGGCATCAGCGTGGATGCCGCTTCCTCCAGAAAGACTCTCCAGTCCCAGTGAGCACCCCACTTTGAGTTCTCAGGGCGTCTCCTCATCATCAACCGTACTGGACTACAGGTGCCCACTTATTCATCTGGATCCCTGTAATGGAAGATGCACTAGGACAGGAACCACATTGTTCCTTGTTCAGCACTAAATCCAAACCCCAGTACAATGGCTGGTATGACATGAGCATTAATAAATATTGGCTGGATGAATGAATGAATGAAACATGCAGAGAGAACTACAGCAAAAGACTTCTTTGTCCCACAGACATCACTTACAGGCAATTAAAACATCAAAGGTGTTTGACCATTCAGAAAGACCTAAATCTCTGACATAATCTAATTTAAAAAGTTGCAGCGACATATACTTTGAACTGTGTCTTCTTAGTGAAAGCCAACTAGAGGATTTTTAAACCCTAGATGCAAATTCCTTTGTGACCTTTGTGATGTTCTCCATCTGTCTGATCCTCCACCCCTTGCCCAACACACACGCGCGTGCACACACACTCTTCTCCTTCCAAGACATAACTCAGTACCTGGTACACAGGCACCAAATAAATACCACCTGAATTACTGAACGGCACCCTGCATTTCTCCTTTAATCCTAACACCGCGTGTGGTAACAGCCATGTCAGCCAAGAACCAGTATTGGACTTCTAGCAATCCACCTCCAGCCTCTATTTTGTGATATATTTTAAGTAACACCATGGCTCATTCTTATTTTTTACTGAGTCCTTAACACTGTGTTGATTTTTTCCCCCAACATTTCTTACTGCTCCTCAGATTGCAACGTAGCAAGGACTGAGCCCAGAACACAGCAATCCAGAGTCCTGCGGGCCTGGCCCCACTGCTCAGGAGAGCTGGAAAGCAGTCACTGGGCTGCCTGGTCAGCAAGCTGACGGGGAATGCCCCTGCATTCCCCTGGAGTGTGCTTCCTGGCCCACATTCATGCCACCACAGGGAGGTGGCCTCTCTGCAAAGTGCTTTCACTCCACCTGGCTTCCATCTTAAACACTGCTCGTTCCAGGCATTTCTGGGGAGGGAAGTTCCTCGGCATATATGCCCGGGGTGATCTCTGACCTGGGCCAACCTGTGTTTTCATTAAAAACCACATAATTTAGAAGATTAAAAACCACATAATTTAGAAAAGCAGGCAGATGAACACGTGATCTTTAATCGGCATTATAAACCCCACATATCCCAACAAGGAGGATGACCACCACGGGGACTTTAACACTCTGTAATGCCATGTGGCCAAGGGCAGGCCTCTGCTAGGGACAGTTCATCCACTTCATCAGCAGAAAAACGCTGCGGAACCTACTGCTAGCTACCTGTTCATGTTTCTCTATGCAGGTCAGTGATTTTTTTTTTTAACCACACATGTTGTCTTGGGAATTTGAAGCTAACGAGGAAGCCAGATGCGGTGACTTAGTTAACATTTTCAAATGTATTTGTTCCTAATATCTGGGAACATAACATAGGAGCAGGCTATGAAATGTTCCAACAGATGGAAAAATGATGAGACCAGGAAAGAGCGGGAAAACCTGACAGAGTGGAACTTGCCTTATTCTTGGTTATTACCTGAACTTTTATTTTTAAACCACAAAGCCTTGGAATTCATGAATAATACAGGAAATCTGTAAAATGCCACTTTTCTGGAATAAGCAGGACATTAAAATGCAAATTGCAGTTCCACGCACAGCTGTACTTGATGTGACAAATTAAGCTCTTCTTATTCCTAGTCTTGACATTTGCCTTCAAGACGTTTGTTCAATGGAGAGAAAAGTGCAAGGGAGAAGCTGACAGGGAGGAGTGGCAGCAACCCCAGGAGGCCAGCCCCCCAGAAGGGGTCCCCAGGGGTGGAAGGTCTGCATGGGAACCTTCCTCTCCAGCAGAATACCTGGGAAACACCGGCCTCTGCATTGCTGCATTTTCTCAGGAGGACTTTCTTATGAAAATGGCATTCTTCAATGATCAAGATACTTTTTTAGAATGAGCCGGACAGAAGTCTAGAAGAAACTGAGTGAACTGGAGAGTTTCTGAGTCCCTGTTACACTGGTGCTTCCACATGTCACTCACTCAGCTAAATTCGCAAAGCCATCCTCCAACCCTCATTCACTCCACATATTTACTCAAGAGGAGAGCGGCTGCGTACCAGGCACTTGTGGGGCACATCTGTAAACAATACGACAAAGCTCACTGCCTACATTGGACTTACATGCTGGGGCTGGGGGATTATATCAGCGACAGTGCTAAGTGCTCTACATATTTAACTCACAGAAGCCAAATGAGGGAGGTAATATTATTATTCACATTTTACAGACGAGGAAACTGAGGCACAGACAGGTTAAGTAATTTAGCTAGTAAACTAGTACGTGAACAAGCTAGGGTGTGAACCCAGGCACTCAGGCTCCGGAACCAGCGTGCTGAACCACTGTATCAGGTTGCCTCACTTTCATGGCCTCTTCCACTTGGTCTCTTGCTATTTGTGCACAGCAACAAGCGAATACCCTCCCAAGGTCAGGGGCTGCTCCCTAGTTATCTTTGTAACCCTCCACTCACAACCCCTGTAGGGTCTGGTTCATGAGTGCTAAATAAATATTGTATAAATGATTCACCTTAGAAAAATTACCTTCACTCTGAGCTGGAGCTGCAACAGCAAGGATCAGCACCACCTAGTGAAGAGAGGCCTGGCAGCAGGAGGACTGCCATCGGAGAGTGGTTGACAACACAGCCAAAGCCAGCCAGGGGTTACAGCAATGACCTGGATGATGCCGGTCGACGTCTTCATGTAGGTGCTTTGCTATCATTTGCAGACTTCGGACAGTTAATCTAAAAACCCCTGAGACTTACCAAAAGCTAGACACCAATCTATAAAGTAAACAATATTCCAAACCCAAAACAGATCAAGTTGTGGTGTGTTTAAGGACTCAACAAAGCAGAACAATTTAAGCAGATCTCTTCTAGAAAATCCGTGATTGCGGTCACAATGAAACAGGGAAGAGCTCCAATTCTTACAGGAAAGACCTACATATCTACAAATAACTGCATTAAACTTGTTAAACCAAATATAAACAATCATTTGGAGACCAAGAATTAAATTGGACCCAGATGTAAAGCCTGAAAGAAAATGCACATTCCTAATCTCTATTTCTACAGGGACTCAATGCTTCATAAGTTTATGAAATATTAGCTAATTGTGATAATCAACATATTAGTATAAGATTAAATAAAGGCTCTTCTATACTTTGTTTAGAGTATAACAAAACAAAAAAATTCATTGTATGTCTTTTGTTTAAGACCTCGTAGCAAAAATAACAGGGAAAATGGAATATTTTATTTCAGTTAGTCATTTTCAGTTGCTTTTCCCCTTTGACATAAAGCGAAGAGAAGAGAGGAAGTAGATGAAAAACGCAGGGAAACATAGTAAGTGGGCCAAAATGGAGAAGTCAGGAACAGTCTGCATTCATAGTCCCCACTCCATAACCTAGCAAACTCCTATTCATCCTTCAAGACCTTGCTCAAGTGTCACCTCCACTGTAAAGTCCTTCCTACCTGTGCCCCACCCCCAGCTACTTACTCCCATTATTGAGATCCCATAGCACTTGGCACATCACACTGTGATATAATACAATATCATATTATAATTGTGCACTGACTTGTCCTTCTTCCCCAGAGACCATGAGGCCTTTCTTAAGTTTCTCAGCACATCTGCCAGCTAAATAACTACTGAAACCAGAAGCAAATAATGATCACTTGAAACAAATATCATTTCCCTCTTCCTTTTATGCTTTGTATTGTCATATAACAAAAAGCTCTTGAAAGGATCATAAAGATCCAGTAATTCTCAAGGCCTTCGCTTTGAATCTTTTGTGATATTTTTTTCCTACATGGTCTTCAAGACTAGTCTTCCCAAGCCACAAAATCAACAGTCATTGAAATGTAAAGTAGAAAAAATAACCAAGGGCTTTGGTTTTAAATGCTATTTTCTTCTCTTCTGCCCACGATAAAACTGTGTCAGGAGGGACGCCCCACACACATCAGTGCATCTGCCTGAACTGAAAAGAATGTGGAAATGCTCGCTGGGAATATCAAATGTCCTTTATAAATCCAAGCGCCCAGACATGATCTGTTTCTTTAAATGCTGTGGGCAAATGTACTTCTGAAGGTTAACAGATAATTAAGAATCATTGTAGTCCCATGAAAATAATAAACAAAACAGAAAGATCAGCCTTTCATGATTGCATAAAATCAGCTACAATTAAACAAAAATAAATCTCTAGGGAAAGCACTGCACTTGCTAAATGCATTATTTTGGCAGACAGTGGTGGCTAAACATTTGGATTTGAGGAGATCACAGAGCCAAAATTCAAATCCATGCCCTGCAAGGTATAAACTGGGTGACCTGAACACATTACTTAATCTCTTTATGCCTCAGTTTTCTTATCTGTAAAGTGGAAATAATAATAGTACCATCCTGGGTTTGTTAAGAGCACTTTAGCAGAGCATCTGGCATATAGGAAGCATTCAGTAAAGACTAACATTTATTATTCTTTCTCTTTTCTGATTTATTCATTACTTCAAGAAAATATATATTTAGTGCACACACTAGACATTGTGCTGGAGACTCTACACACATCAGATGAACGCACAGTTCACATCTGGAAAAATGAAAAGGTTAGACACAATAAACCTTTCCCATGCTAACATACTTTTATCCTACTCATGCGGTATTCAAATTGTGCTTCCAGGGTTCTGAAAACATTTGATTCAAATTTCATGATTAAAATACATTAATCGTTTTTAAAACTATAATAAAAAGCATCACCCACACTCATTTCTGTTCTCTATCAAATTTTAATACAAGAGAGACCCCAAATGACTTAATTTGCACTGCCTGGTTAACTGCTTTATTCTGGAGCCCTCAAAATAAAACTTCTCAGGGGATATTTGAACTTCTTAAAAATTTAATACTGATTAATAAGACTGCAGGTCTTTTCTGTTTTGTTAAAAAATTCAGACCTGTACATGTCTACTCACATAAAATTGTACAAGCAAATGCAATCCGATGACAAATGTGTGTTCCACTCAATTAAAGGACAAGATACATTCATACAGTATTTTCTGCCAAATGGTGACAAATTAAGCTGGCTGAGGAATCCATTAATTGACTCTTTAAACTGAACATTTAACAATTAATAACTGCATGCACTTGTTACTTGCTGTGATTTTAATTTGAAACTAGCATTTCCTACTCTTTTTAGCTACTGTATCAGTTAGAGAACAAGCTATTAAAAACACTATCAGTTAAACTGAAGAGCGAACTATTTAAAAAAATACTGCCATTTGCAACTCATCTGTGTGAATCCAGATTTTCTTGATAGCATGCAAAGGGAAGGAAGACAACGGGAAGGGGAAAGAGAGACACAGAGACAGAGACAGAGAAAGAGGAGAAAATTAAATTGCATGCTTAGACTTATGTGACTGCAACTGTCTTCCATAAACACAAATTGCATTAGAAGTTTATTAAATCAGCCTCACTGCTCTTTTGGAATGACTATAAGAATCAAATGTCACAAATCTGAACCAATAAATTTATACTAATAAAATACTCCCCTTAATATCTTCTATATATATTTAATCTTCTTACATATTTCATTTAAAAGGGGAAGAAGGTTCAGAAAAGCCCTTCTCTTTTATGAGTAATTACTATGGGCCAATAACTGTTATGGTTCCTTGGTAGGACAGAAAGAAAAATATCACCAAGTACCTGTCCACAAGAAAGTTTAAGCTGAGAGAAGACAAACAAATGCATATTTAGAATAAGGCAACACATGAAAACTGCCATCTAAGTGCGTGTGTGTGTGTGTAATGTATACTATCTATAATGCCTAAAGGAGTAAGGAGAAGGTAGATTGGAGGATGATTAATTTCAACTGGGAAGTTAAAGGAAGGTTAATATAGATAACAGTATTTAAGTTGTACATCGAATACTGAGTAGAATTCAATGAGATGATTAAGTGGACAATGCCAAGGAAAGATTCAGAAGTACAAAATTCAGAAAATGCTCAAGAAAGACAAGTGGTCCAGGTGTATGTGCACATTTTAGTTCATGTGCATTGGAGCAGGAAGAGGAATAGATAGTATAACAACAAATAAGTATACCCTAAATTAAAATATATCATAGCTCCAAAAATTGTACTTACAATAAACATATACATTTTGTACTTATCCTATTCCTATGTCTAATGAGCCCAAAGAGAAGAATTTTTTTTTTTTTAGAGACAGGGTCTCACTCTTGCTCATGCTGCTCTCAAACTCCTGAGCTCAAGCAATCCTCCAGCCTCAAAAGAGAAGAATATTTAAAGCTAACTCTGTTGATGTTCCCTCCCAGTGTTTTCTTTTACTCAAGGTACCATTATAATTTCTTGTAAGCTGAAGCACAATAATCCTCTCATTTCTTCATCTCTCTTAACAATTTCTCACAAACATGAGAATTATTCCATTTTTAGACAGGGGCTTCAGCTCCTGAAATATGAAATATCTGATCATAGCTGTTCCCTGTAGTTCTTTGGTATTTACTTGGGAAATCCTCAAATCTGTTTTCACTTTAGTATAACAAGATACTATGAAATTAAAGAACTTTGAAAAGAGAAGAAAACCATAAAAACCTTGTGTCTATCTCAAACTCCTCATTTTCAGAGGCATCTACCAACCAGAAAGATTAGGTAACTCTGTTGAAAGGACGAAACAAAACAGAATATGAAATCATTTTATTGAAAAACACTAAATTTTTTTAAAGTGTTCACACAAGTTCATCACACAAGCTCTCAGTGATAGGAACACAATCATGATTCCACGGTTCAAATTTTTAAATTGTTTTACTTCCAATCCAACATCGACCATGTGTAGGGCACAGCAGAGAATTAAAAATATGACACCACGAAGTCCCTGGTTCTAAGAATTCAGTATCTAATTGGGCAGATAAAGAATGAAATCATAAATAGAAAGAGTTTGTTTGTTTGTGGTTTTTGTTTTTTGCTGCAGCTATACTGGAGGGTATTAATCATAATTCTTGATTTATAACACATTATCAACATATCCTTCTCATAAGGTTTTTCAGTGCTTAAGTTTTTAGTAATATATACACAACAGAGATTTTGTAAGTTATGAAGAGATTACAGATGGTTCCTGACTTAGGATAGTTTCACTTGGGATTATTTTATTTTACCATGGTGCAAAAGCTATATGCATTTAGTACACTCCTCAACTTACAATGAGGTTACATCCAAATAAGCCCATCATATGTAAAAAATATCCTCAAGTCAAAAATGCACTTTCACGTACTTTTGACTTACAGATATTTTCAACTTACAATGAGTTTATCAGAACACAATGGGGAAAGGACAGTAGTTTATCAACTGGTTCTGAGAAAACTGTATATCCATGTGAAAAAGAATAAAGTTGGATCCCAATCTTGTACCACATATGAAAATTAACTCAAAGCGGATTAAAGAGCTAAATGTAAGTCCTAAAACTATAAAACTCTTAGAAGGAAATATAGAGAGAAAACTTCATAACACTGGATTGGGCAATGACTTCTTAGCTATGACACCAAAGCACAGGTAACAAAAGCAAAAAATAGACAAATGTGACTAAATAAAACTTAAAAATTTCTGTGCATCAAAAAAAACCCTAAGAGAGTGAAAAGACAACCTATGAAATGAAAGAAAATATTCACAAATCATTTATCTGGTAAGAAGCTAATATCCAGAATATATAAAGAACACCTAACTTAACAACAAAAAAACAAAATTTTTTAAAACGGGCAAATGACTTAAATAGACATTTCTGCAAAAAAGATATATGAATGCCCAATAAGCATAAGAAAAGTGGTTCAACATCACTAATCATCAGAGAAATGCAAATCAAAAACCACAGTGAGATATCACCTCACACCCATTAGGATGGCCACTATCAAATGAAACCAGAATAACAAATGTCTGGGAGGATACAGAGAAACTGGGACCATTTTGCATTGTTGGTGGGAATGCAAAATGGCACAGTGGACATGGAAAACAATATGGAGGCTCCTCAAAAAAATCGGAAATATTATTACCATATGATCCATCAACCCCACTTCTGGGTATACAACCAAAGAATTGAAAGCAGGCTCTTGAAAAGATATTTGCACAATCCTGTTCATTTAAGCATTATTCACAATAGCCAAGAGGTGAAAGCAATCCAAATGTCTATCAACAGATGCATGGGTAAAGAAAATGTGGTGTATGCATACAATGGGATATCATTCAGCCCTAAAAAAAGAATGAGATCCTGTCACATGATACAACAGGGATGAACTTTGAGGATGTTACGCTATGTGAAGTCATCCAGTGGCAAAAAAGACAAATAATGTATGGTCTCACTTTTAGGAAGTATCTAAAGTAGTCAAACTCATATGGTTGCCAGGGGTTAGGGTGGAGAGAGAGAAATGGAGTTCAATAAGTATAGAGTTTCAGTTTCACAAGATGAAAAAGTTCTGGAGATCCGTTGCACAACAATGTGAATATACTTAACACTAGTGAACTGTAAGCTTAAAAATGGTTACAATGGTAAATTTCACATTATGTGCTTTTTCAATTAAAAATAAATTTTTAAAAATTTCAAGGCACTAATTTTCATTCTAATATAGACAAAGAGATGAAAAGCCATACAATTCATTTTATCAAGCTAATATAACTCTAACATCAAACAAGAATAGCTCCAGACAAGAGCAAACTGTCAAAATTAACTATAAACTATTGCCAGATCTTTAATTTCAGCAGATGTTACAAGCGCATCTTATCCACCAAGCACTATGCTAAGACACAGAAAAAATATGGTCTCTATTCTCATGGAATTTACAGTCTAGCCATTAAACAAGTATCTATAATTATGATGGGGTAGAGATAGGAAAATCACAACATACTGGCAGAACTTGAAAATAAGCCAAAAGAGTCACTGATAATTACAACAGAGGAGGGTAACCCCAGGAATGCAAAAACAGTTTAATGTTAGGAAATTACCTGTATAATACTGTAGTAATTAAACATCGATATATCTAATAAAATATACATGTTCACTATACATAGGGAAAAGAAAGTTAATAATATTAAACACCAATTTTTAAGAAAGCTCTTTAAAAAATAAAAGATCAGCTTGGAATGACAGACCAGTGCACAACGCACCTCAACCTTTGTACACCAATTCCTTGATATATATAAATAGGGATTTTTTTTTTTTTTTGGTTTTGGTGTTTTTTTTTTTTTTTTTTTGAGAAAGAGTCTAAATCTGTTGACCGGGGTATAGTGCCATGGCATCAGCCTAGCTCACAGCAACCTCAAACTCCGGGCCTCAAGCAATTCTCCTGCCTCAGCCTCCCAGCTAGCTGGGACTACAGGCACATGCCACCATGTCTGGCTAATTTTTTCTATTTTTAGTTGTTTGGCTAATTTCTTTCTATGTATAGTAGAGATGGGGTCTTGCTCTTGCTCAGGCTGGTCTTGAACTCCTGAGCTCAAATGATCCACCCGCCTTGGCCTCCCAGAGTACTAGGATTACAGGTGTGAGCCACCACACCTGGCCTAAATAGGGATTTTTAAAATATTTATAAGAGTATCAGAAACCAAAAATGGACCAAAAATCATAAGAAATCTGGTAATGACCAATAGTAGACTGGATCAGATTGAAAGAGGAACACAATCCAAAATGCTCAGAGAAAAATGACTGCTGGAAAACATGGGGGACCTTTTAGGGGTGCTGTAAGCTTAGAGTTGATGGGTAGAGAAGGGTGCCCCAGGACAACCAACAGAGTGACTTGGATGGGGGCGGTTATCAATGCAGGAAGAGACAGGCAACCTGCCACTCTCAACTCTCTCCATTCCCAAAACACTAACTAGTAAAACAGCCCAGCTGGAAATGCATCCTACCCTCCCTCATAGTCACCAAGGCTCCTGCAGCAAGAAAGACCCTATTAACAGGCAGAGAAGACGAACCCCCAAACATCACAAAACAAACATCACCAAAGTGAGATACCAAACTCCATAACAAGAACGAACACCAGACAAAGAAGAATTATTAGAGCAAACAGGGAGAGACTTTAAAATGGACCCATATATAGTATAATTAATAACTTCAAATAGATCAAATAGGATACTGTATCCATGAAAAAGTAAAAGCTGATAGGAAAAACTGTATTGAAACCCAACAGAATACTGTTTATATAGAATGAATCAAATGATTTTAAAATTCATTTGGAAGAATATCAAATGACATTATCCAAGAAATTTTGAAGGAAAAAAAAGGTCCTGTCAGATATTAAAGAAATTATAATAGAACAGCAAGGTATTGGTATAAGAACTGATAATTAATCAGAGAGAATAACAGCACAGAAACAGACCTTAGTATGTATTAAACCTAATTACATTAGAATAATGGAAATTACTAAAGAACAAAATGTAAAAAACAATCCATGAAATATCCAAAACAAATCACAAATATTTAACTTGTCAAAGGATGCACAAGGACATCTTAAGCACAAAAAGCAATCTAAGAAATAATGAAAGAAAAGAAGAAACATTTGACTGCATTAAAAATACCAAATTGTTAATAAAAAGCAAATGGCAAACCAGAAAAATACATCTGCAACATATATGACAAAAAAGTGATTACTCTTCAAACACAAAGTACTCTTAGAAGTTAATTTTTAATTAATAGATAGTGAGATTAAAAAAACAATTATTTGGATATTTACCAATTTAATAACATTCATTTCTAAGTGGTAAAATTAAGAATTATATTTCCTTTATACTTTTTTGTACAACCTAAATTTTCTATAGTGAATATAATATTTTTATTCAGAAATAAAAGTTATTTCTAGATGAGTAAAATAAAGATGAACACCGAAATTTAAAAATAGGCAAAGACAATTCACAAAAAAATACAAAGCCAGTCAACATATTATAAAAGCTACTAATGAAAAATACCAACCAAAGTGAGTTCTCATTTTTGTTGCTTAAATTAGCAAAGTTTTTTTGTTTTTTTTTTTTCTGAGACAGACTCTTACTCTGCTTCCCGGGCTAGAGTGCCATGGCATCAGCCTAGCTCACAGCAACCTCAAACTCGTGGGCTCAAGCAATCCTCCTGCCTCAGCCTCCCAAGTAGCTGGGACTACAGGCACACGCCACCATGCCCGGCTAATTTTTTCTATATATTTTTAGTTGTCCAGATAACTTCTTTCTATTTTTAGTAGGGACAGGATCTTGCTCTTGCTCAGGCTGGTCTCAAACTCCTGAGCTCAAAGGATCTGCCTGCCTCAGCCTTCTAGACTGCTAGGATTACAGGCGTGAGCCACCGCGCCTGGCCAGCAAAGTTTTTTAAAAAAACTTAATAACAACATTTGGTGTTGGCAAGAATGCTATGAAACAAACAGTTTCACACAGCCTTGGTGCAGTAGTATAAACTCATATATAATCTTTCTGGAGAATGTGGAACTATGTGCCATAAATATTAAAAATACACAAACCCTTATAATTTCCATTTACAGAAGATTATCCCAGGAAGATAACCAAAGCGGCAAATAAGTATTTTCATCATACTATGAATAATAATCAAAAACTGGAGACAATCTAAATATACAAATAAGTGGAATTATTAATCTATGGTAGACTATTATCAGTTACTAAAAGTCATATCTTTGAAAAAATGACTTAATGACATGGCAGTTGCTCCTAATATAATTTTTCCAGCTTTATTGAGGTATATTTGACAAATAAAATTGTATATATGTACAGTATAGAACAGTGATGATGTGACATACGTATATATTGTGAAATGATTATTGTAATCAAGTTAACACGTCCATCACCACACCCCTGCGTGTGTGCACGTGCACATATGTTGAGAACACTCAGGATCTACTCTCTTAGACAATTTCAAGAATATGATATTATTTACTACAGTCACCACGCTGCACATTAGATTCTCAGAACTTATTCAACTCATAACTGAAGGTTTGTACCCTTTGACCAACATCTCCCCATTCCCCCCTACCCAGCCCTAGTTCCTGGCAACCGACATTCTGCTCTGTTTCTGTGAGTTCCATTTTTTAGATTCCACATGTAAGTGAGATCATGTAGTATTTGTCTTTCTTTGTCTAACTTACAATGCCCTCCAGGTTTATCCCTGCTGTCACAAATGGCAGGATTTCCTTCTTTTCGTGCCTAGATATTTAATTATATGTACAGTCATGTATTTCTTAACAACAGGAATATATTGTGAGAAATGTGTCATCACGTGATTTCATCCTTGTGTGAACATCATAGAGTGTCCTTACACAAACCTAGATGGTGTAGCCCACCATACAAATAGGCTACATGGTATATAGCCTATTGCTCCTAGACTACAAACCTGTACTGCATGTTACTGTACTAAATACTGCAGGCAACTGCACCACAATGGTAAATCTTTGTGCACCTAAACATATCTAAACACATAAAAGATACAGTAAAAATACAGTATAAAAAATCAAAAATGGTACACCAGTATAGAGCACTTACCAGGAATGGAGCTTGCGGGACTGGAAGTTGCTCTGCGTGGGTGAGTGAGTGAGCAGTGAGTGGATGTGAAGGCCCGGGACGTGGCTGTACACTACTGTGGACTTCATAAACACTGCACGCTTAGGCTACACAATTTATAAAATAACACACTTTTCTTTCCTCAATAAATTAACATTAGCTAACTGTGATTTTTTACTTTATAAACTTTTTAATTTTTTTAACTTGTTGACTCTTTTGTAATAACACTTAAAACACATTGTACAGCTATACAAAAATATTTTATTTCTTTATGTCTTTATGCTATAATCTTTTTTTTACTTTTAAACTTTTTTATTTTCATTTATTTATTTTTTTTTTTTTTAAACTAAGACACAAACACACATTAGCCTAGGCCTATGCGGGATCTGAATGATCCATATCACTGTCTCCTAACCTCCACATCTTGTCCCACTGGAAGGCCTTTAGGGGCA
>CAUYRT010006346.1:0-27805 GCA_963574885.1 Lepilemur ruficaudatus | reverse complement strand
GAGAACCCTTTCTTTAAAAGCTCTGTATTTCTGCCTATGTTGAGGAAATTTGGGATTTTGAGATGAGAATGTCTACCATATTTCCTCCTTTGCCAGCAAAGTAAACTCTTTCCCTCCTAAAACTGCTTGTCTTCGTTATCCGGCCTTGTGGACAAGTGGCTGAGCTTTTGGTAACACGAGGATGCAAGCTCCAGCTTTCAGGAATTTGCAGAGATTTCTGTCTTCTATCTTTCTGTCTCTTTGCTGTTTTTTTTTTTTTTTTTCATGCTTGAGTACGTAAAAGTTACATCGATCATGTAGATGTGAGAGCCAAAGCCAAGATTCAAGGTAAAAATGGGATCTTTAATTTCTGAAGAACTGAGTACTCTACCTTCTGGCTGTGCCTACCTACATGTAAGTATTAGGCCCCAGAAGTAGCAAATGTTTACAGGATGGTAAAATCTTACTAAAGGAAATTTAAAATTACAGTGAAATGTTCCAAATGGACAACTTTAAGAAGTGCACTTAAAAATGAGGGCCCCCAAATTAGTCTTATCCAGGGATGCCTACTGATGTGCAGAAGCTTGTATAAAGATTTAAAAATCTTTTTAAAACTTGTAAAAAGATTTAAAAATCTTTTTACGAAAGGCAAATAAGAAGCTTAAATGATGACTTAATAAGAAAAATTAAATTTGCAGACCTTTTGGCTTAGTTAGTATCCTGCCCTGAAGGCAAAAAGAAAGCTATCCTGGATAAAGTGCTTACAAAAGGTAGGCTCTCAGGTAAAATAGATTTGCTTCTTTTTCAGATGTGTCCATGCAGATTCCAGACATAGAAATGCCTTTTTGTTTTTTTTAAACCCTATTCCTTAGTGGAATCCATTCTGAACTCAGTAATTTTAGTTAAGAAGTGGTAGCTGGGTTAAAAGACCGCCTTTCTAGAACACACCTTTCTGGCATTTAACTGGCTATTTCAAAACCCTTTTATAAAGAAATTTAAATCTGTGAAGGAGATTTCCATTTGTAAGGGTATCTGAGACGGAGGACTGAGTCACTAGAAACTCATACCATTGTTCTAAATGTACATGTTTAGGGTACTTTCCCTGGTCATCTTGTCTTAACTGGGACTGTACATACAGTCTTTTTTCTCTTAGTATGAGCAAATGATGGTATAATATTTAGGCCTGAAGTCTTAGCTCTGTGCTTTTGAGATACAAATTTTCTGCCTCGTTTCATGTAGGGGTCATCTCTTTAAAAGACAAATTGCGGCCTAGCTAACAATTGCTTAGGTAATGAAATGACTGATAATCTGAATGGGAAAAATGTATTTCAAAGCCAGCAAATGAAAATTCCTTGTAAAAGGTATAAGATCTGCTTGTGTCTGTGTGTCTGTATGTCTGTGTGTCTACTGATGTCATGTGTCTATGATATTTCACTGCCAAAATATAAAAAGGACTCTGATTAATTGGCTTCAAAAAGTGTAAGTGCTCAAATCAAATATTTTATCAGGAAAATTGAAACTAATTCAGATGCCTTTTAGTTCACCTGACTTTAGTAGTCTTTGATAAATAAAACTAGTTTTAAAATTGTTATTAAAGCCTGGATGTTCTAAGGTGATAAAACTGCTGCTTCTGTAGTATTTTTAATACTTGCTAGATTTGACTGTGAGTTTATGGTTTTGATTTTGAGCCTCTGGATTCTGAGGTCTGGATCTGTGGCCACAGTGAGGCCTGGGGACATGTCCTCAGTGCCCAGTCCAGCAGCTACAAGGCACAATCTAGCCCAGTATGGCCCCTGCCTAAGATTTGCCTTCTGGCTATTTGGAAGGGATTGGATCCTCCAGGCATCTTGTCTTCCGTCAGAGCTCTACATCTGGTGTGTAAATTGAGGACTCAGACAGGCCCTGCCCTTTGTAGCCATCTTGGATGCCACATGGACACTTGAGACCTAAGAGGACTGGGGAAGGCATTAGGGATTGTACCTGTATTGTAGTTTGAAAATTCTTTCCAGTAATTTAAAATCTTAAAGTCATGTTATGTTAAATTTAAGAGAATAATCATAAAATGTCTGAGTCATTTATAAGTTAAAATACTAAAACAATAATTATTAAAATAAGTTTATATACTTTGACATCCTGTTTTTATGATATAGAAAGCTAAAAATATATTTAGATGTGCTAATAAAAATTGGGAACTGATAACAGTTCAAAGTTACTTTAACTTCCTAAGTTTCTCTATGACTTGGCATTGTGATTCATATGTGTAATCAGAGCTACTAGATATAAGAGAGATAATTCTATATGCAAAATATATAAGAAAAATAGGATATATTTTTTGATAAAAAATGGTTCTGGGAAGGAATAGAAATATTTTTATCAAAAAAAGAACTTTGCCTAATTTAAAGGTCTTAGAAATTGATTTAAATTAAATAATTAAATGACAAATAAAACTAAATGGATCTAAAAGTTGGAAAAATGATAAAAATTATAAAAGGTTTATAAAAATCTTACTTTATGGCCAAATTGATTAAAGTTAGGTAGATTTGCTTATAAGGTTTTATTACAATTGGCTTTATCAATAATAATATACTAATACAAAGATAAAATTTTATTTTCTCTTTTGAACAAGATTTTCCTATAGTGTTAATAGAAATAATAAAATATTTTTGTTCACTTTTGGAGTAAACCACAAGAAAAAAAGAGGCGGGAGAAAGAGAGACAGATTCAGGTTATCTTCATTAGTTTGTGTTTCAGTTTGTCTTTATTAGGTCTCATGATTGTTTGGGAAACTGAGTCTCCTCTCTAGCAAAGAGTAAGGTTTTTGCTTTTTAAAATCTTTGAATTAATCAGTTTGGCTAAATGAATGACTATAATTTTATAGTAACCTGTGATCCTGTATTATGACAAGTCTCTTAAGCCTTTGATATTTGACAAACTGTCCACCATCAGAATTTTAAATTCAGTCCTGTTGACCTCAAACTAGCTATTTTCAAATATTAGGGCCAGTGATAGTCTAAGAGAGACAAATTAGGTTTATTTGGTATCTTAAAACTGTACAGGAAATATTGTCAAATATAAAATGGTGTTTAACTTTCTAATATTTGTATATATTTGTATTTCTTACATTTGGCTTGTATTTGTATTAATATTATATAAAAATGCTGTTAATACATGTTACAAAATTGTATGAGATTCCTAAAATTCTTGGTATATGTTAACCATAATAATTATGGTTATTATGTTAAATCATTTTATGCCACAAAAATAACCAAATTTCTTTGCCAATTATCTCTTTAACCATGGCTATTCTAAGACTTTTGTCATCCACAGACAATTATTATTTTACTTTGATTCTTCTCAAAAAGCAGTTTTTAGCTGGCTGCAGTCCAAAGTTTGCTTCGTCAAGGAAAGTCATGGAAAGGACTGACAAGTTCTCTTGAATACAGGTTTCTGATAACTTTGGAGGTTATGTACCATTGGACTAAAACAAAACAAACTTCTAGTACTTTAATTAAAAAGCTGATGCACTCATAAGGATTCCTAACCCAATCCTTTTGTTCTTAAACAGAACAAAATTAATTATATGGGACTGAACTAATTTTTATGACTTTTTGTTTAAAACATTGCTGATTCTTTTGTATTTTGTTTTCCAGAAGTCAAGAAAACATTTTGTCCTTTTGAGTTATTTATCACTTACAGCAAGGTGTGTTTTTATAAGCAAAATTTGAAGTATTTGTTTTTCTCTCTATTTGATTTCTCCAGAATTTGGAAACTATTTGGTAATATTCTTAATTTATGGCAATATAGTTATTTGCATAAGTTCAATAAGAATCTGTTTTCTTTTATAATAGGACATAGTGAAAGACACTGACTATTTTACCAAGACTTTGGCTGGAATAGCATATTTTCAGAGATGCCCAGACTGCTTTAAAGAATTAAGGTTGACTTTCTAAGGCCAGTAAAAAAGCTCTTTGGAAAAACTGACCTGGTATATCATCTATAACATTTCCTGATCCATGCTAAATAACAAACGTCACTTTTCTGACAGATCCAGGAACCCCAGGTTACTCTGGGACCTTGAGAAAAGAGTTTACCCTATTCATACAGGTATCGAAAGGCACAGATAAATCCTTGGCTTGACTCAAGAGGCTTTCAAGTCTAACCTGAGATTCCTTGTGAAAAAGTTCCAGCAAAGCCAATTTAAAAAAGAAAGGCCTATATGGCCAATGATGATTCTTATTGCACTTTATGCAAATAATCAGGCCAAGTATAATGAGACTGACATACATTTGTTCAAATAAATTGATTCTAGTATAATTTGTCTGTAATAAAAATGGGAGACTAGAGGGAGAAAAAATTATGTTTCAGAAAAAACCTATGGTCCACCTGTTATTAGATTCTAGCCTTGTCCACTGTTTTTGAGTTTTTGTTATTTGCTTACCATTTGGATTGAATTCTGAATTCTTTCCTGGCTGTAAGTCTCCAGATAATGTTTTCAAATTTTTCTTCCATTTTTCTGACTTAGACTCAATGAAATTTCCACTATTTTTTCCTGAGCCCCTGCAAGCATACCTTGGGACATATAAACTCCAGGTGAAAAAAAAAAATCTGTCAGATTGCCATTGCCTACTTCCACTTTAACTGAAGATGCTTTGAGTTTAATATCTAGACACTTCAGCTGGATGCCCTCCAGACTCTAAAGAAACCACTTTATAAACTGTTCCAAATATTAACATTAACCCTTATTTTTCTTCTGTTAGAAAGCTTGTCTGAGATGCCAGCTCCTGGAATGGGACACAGCTATTTAACTAAACTGATCTATTCGTAAGACTAAGAGACTGACTGAAAAAACATAGGACAATATATTTAAATTTGCTCCAGTTTATTCTCCCCGCTCCCGCCTTAGTCTAACACAAATTTCCCCAAAGATAGCAGCTTGGCTTTTAATATCTGAAACCTTTTCATTTCAAAGTGGGGACTGAAAGACATTAAAAATATTTTACCCCAAAATATATTTCTTTGACATATTTTGGGATGGCTGCCACAGAACTAATGCTGCAAAGCTGTCTCGTGTGTGTGTGTGTGTGTGTGTGTGTGTGTGTGTGTGTGTGTGTGTTGGGGGGGAGGGGTTGAAATTTACATTTGTAGAGAATCTCAGGCAGGTCTTTCTGTACCTGAGCTAGAAGAGATTAACCCCCTTCCCCATAAACTTAAGAGAAGGTTGTCAGGAAGATACCAGGACACCTGGTAGCAAAGCTTGCTGGGAGTACTGGTCCCTAGTTTTGGAATATATACCAACACAAACATGCTTAAAAATCTGTCTGCAATTCTAGGACTGATCGTAGAAGAAACTGCAAAGAGCCTTAGGGCTCAACAAAGCTCCTTCAGCTCTTTAGCCCAGGGAGTCCTGGATAATCAGGTAGAGCTAGATTTTCCGTTGGTTAAACAAGGGGGGGGTCTGTGTGGTCTTAAGCACTACCTGCTGTATCTGTATTTCTCAGGAAAAAAGGAAACCCAAATAGAAAAAGTTTCCCTAACAAGCTGTAAGACTACAACAGAGCTCTACTAGGGATGCCACACCTGACTAGTTTTCATGTTTATTCTCTTGGATTCCCCAGGACTTCAGATCAGGGACTCTTGATGCTAGGACTATCACTACTATCCTGGGGCTCATTATCTGTCTTATAGTCCACTGTTCACTTAAGTACTGTGCTAAGACTGTAAATGAGAGCACTAATGCTTGTCATGCAGACCTTAGGTCTGCAACCAGGCACCTGTGAATACTTGAAGACAACTGCAAAATGGTTTCATTCCTCTTACCCTGAGTACAACCCCAGCTATACCCCTTGTCAGCAGGAAGCAGCCAGATCAGTCATCTGCCCTTTTCCATCTCATTAGCCCATACCTCATGAATGAGGTGGGATGAGGCTTACAGGGAATGGAAGCTGCCCTTTATAAAATTAATTAAAATTAATAAAAGGGTATAAGATAGGAACCCTGGTAAGGGCCTGAACTCTGCAAAGGTATAGGCATAGTTAAAATACATATATTTTAAAATATATATTGTATGTATTTTATTATATATATTTTATTTTATGTATTTATATTATATATTTTATTATATATTTTAAAAATATATATTTTATATCTATCTCAAAAACCAGCCACAGTTCTCTAGCTTACTTTCCTATAATTGCTTACTACCAAGAGTAGTTTGCTTGCAAACCCTATGAGTTCATCCCCAGCCAGTCAGCAGACCCAATTGCCTAGCTCTTTGTCTGCCAAACTAACTTTAAAAACCCTGGTCCCCCAATTCTCAGAGAGACGAATTTGAGAAATTTCTCCCATTGCTTAACGTGGTGCCTGTGATATTAAACTCTTTCTCCACCGTAACCCCTGCCGTCTCCATCCTCTGGAGTAGCAGGCAGTGAACGTGGCTGGGTGGTAACACCATCTCTCAGAAGTACTCATTGTGAATACTGTCTCTTTTCTGTTTATTTGTTTGCATGTGTGTACTACCGAATTGTATGTATTTTGTATATTTAATTTTACATCCTCTTTCATTCACTCAAAATTGTGCCTTTAGCATTTTCTTACATAAATAATTTATAATTTCCAAA
The DNA here is from genome assembly GCA_963574885.1 of Lepilemur ruficaudatus. Classification (NCBI taxonomy): domain Eukaryota; kingdom Metazoa; phylum Chordata; class Mammalia; order Primates; family Lepilemuridae; genus Lepilemur; species Lepilemur ruficaudatus. The sequence goes on along the minus strand of CAUYRT010006346.1, from coordinate 21,209 downwards.
CTTGTGATAAATAAAATAGCTTTATGATTTTTATTTTGGAAAAAAATTATTATTTATTGTCCAAATGTTACCATATTGGAACAAATTACTTTCTTAAAAAGATTATTCATGCTGCTGACAAATTTGCACGTTGGAATGTTTTCTTTAAAGATTTCTTCATTTGTATTTGGTGAATAGCTAAGCACAGGAAATCAAAAAGCCTCTTTACAGAGTTTTTTCTTGAAGTTGGCATTTGAATGATAAAAGCAACACTATTATCATTTTTAAAAGTCTTTGACATTTAACAAACATGGCTAATTTTGTGATATATATATTTCTAGACCGTTCATTGCCTGTGTATAAATAAAACACAAAAATATCATGAATTTGACAGCACATTGCAAATATTTTTCTAATAACAGTATATGTAGACCTACATCATCCCTTTTTAATGGCTTTAAGATTTTCCATCGTTGGGATAAATAAAAATTTAATTAATCTGCCATTATTGGATATTTATGTTGTTACAACTTCTTACTTTTATAAATAATGATGCGATGAACATCGTTTTCTGTACGTTTTAAGCACTTACCTATTTATGTTCTTGGTATATACATTTCTATTTAATTAAATTAATTAATTAATTAATTTATTTTGGGGGGACTAGGTCTCATTATGTTGCCCAGGCTGGTCTCGGAACTCCTGGCCTCAATCCTCCCACCTTGGCCTCTTAAAGTGCTGAGATTATAGCTGTGAATGATATAAATTTCTAGAGTTAGTTTCTTTACAGTTTTTGTTTTGTTTTGTTTTTTTAACCATCACTTCTTATAACCAGCTTCTTTCTTGTTCATAGAAAATTTTTGACTTTGGCTAAGGGCAGATTTGGGCTTTTCCCCCTTCTCAATGTGGACAGTGACTTCATACATAGCAGACGTACAGTGATTGTTAAATGATGAAATTCCCCTTGGGTGGATTTTCAAGTGGTTCAACGCAAATAAAGAAGATTTCCATATAACTGTGTACGTCCAGGGGCAGGTGTCCCTTCGCTGAGCATTGCAGAGATCCGGCTATGAGGAAGGCATTTAGCGCAGTGGCACATGTGCCTTCTTCTTTCATGCTTGTCCTCTCCGTCACAGTACAGCTGATGACTAGCACCGTGTTTTATCTACATGTGAAAAGCAACGCCTTTGTGGGACTGTTTACATCATTTTTCTAGGAATTAAGCAATTAAGTAAAACTATAATTCGAAAAAGAAAAGGAACTTTTCCTTCACGAGAAGCTGGAGATTTCAAGGGAAAAGAAAAGTGTCTTAAAATAGAAACATTTTGTGACTCTGTAATTTTAAGTGTCATTTTCCTATTTATTAAAATTAAAAATCCTGAGCATGAATCTGGATTATCTCATACTCACCTGGTGCAGGGTGCGAGTGAAGGAAAACGGCAAAAAAATCCCACCGTGCTACTCTGTTGGGTTGGTTTTTTGGAGGGTTGAGTGTCGGTGATTTGGATGACATTAGTCTTTATCGTCTGTATGCTTGTCCTGCTCCCTTAGCCCCGTGCTTAATGGCTCCACATACTGTTGCTTTGGCGCTTTGGGGCCAGAGACTGAGTCTCCCCTATATTTGTCTCAGTCCGCTGGTCACAGTCTTACTAAGTGTCTAATAACTATTTGTTGGATGAATGAAAACAGTGCATTCTGTGAAAGGCCAGTAGAAACTGTCTGAAAGGGAGAGTTTCGCTTATTGCCTGTTACTAAGCCTCTGTGCTACACATATTCACTACCAGTTCATGTATTCACTCCTTCATTCATTCCTTTGTTCAACAAATACCTATTCAGTGGCAGGCACCATGCTGGTTGCTGAGAATGGAGTGGTAAACCAGGGTGACACAGACCTTGCCCTCAGAGAACATGTGAGCACACAGCACATGTCATAAAAGGAGCAGCGCAATTCTCCAGACTCTCAGCTCCTTTTTATGGAAGGAAAAACATAGGTTTAACTTCAGTTTCAGAACTTAGCTGGAGAGGTATTTGGCACAGTGCAGAAAGGGCCAAGTCCCCCCTCTGGTCCATTCAGTTTTGAGCCTCAAGTCTCCGTCCTGTTCAGTGGTATGATGTCTTTTGACTCTTGTGAACGTCTGCAGCGTGCGAAATGTTAGAGAGTGAAAGCCCTTTAAAACCTTGCTACAAGATACACGAGCCCATGGGGGAAAGCCAAGCTCAATTACTGCTGGAATCAAAGAGACTGGCTGGCTCGGGTGGAGACTGCTCACTTTGTAAGCCGCCGTTCTCCACTCACCCCGCCACCCTGCAATAATAACGGAAAGGAAGGGGAGAGGTGAGCAATGAGACCACAAAGGCTGTGAGTTGAGGAGTCTCAACTTGGAGTACAGACACAAGGTCATTGTATTTTTCCCTAATAACAGCCACAACCATGCCGTGTCAAATCTACCTCCTGACCCCACCCGCACCCCAATTAACTGGCTCTAATGAGCCTCTGAACTTAACTTGGCCAGATTTCATTAACTTTTATCCACTTGGATTATTGGGACAGTCTCATTCTGGCCTTTAGCTCAGTTTTATTTATTTTAAAGCACAATGACAACTCTTGTGTCTGCCTTTGCTGCCTGCTCAGCCTCCACCTGAACTTCTAGGAGCATACAGTAGAAGCCGAGAAGGGGGTTCTCTGATGGGAGAGCCCGCTGCACCCCCTTCTAGGAGCTGCTGCTTCAGTTAGGGCAGGGAGGAGGTGAATATTTGTAGGCCTTTCTCTGTCAGGCGTGGCTGCTTCTCGGGTGAGCCCTGACTGGCTGCCCACATCTTCTAGGGGCAGACTGTCCTGGATCCTTTGCCTGGCTTGCAGCCTTCTTTTAGGAGGGCTCCTGATAAACACTCCGTCCACAGGGAGCTCCCCTATCCTTTCCATGCCAAAGGGAGCATCACTGCCCACCCTCTCTCAGCCTCACCATGTCTCCATTTCCCTTTCCCCTTTCTCCATAGCATAGGGATGGCACAACACATGATCCAAGAATGAAGTGCCTGGTTCGTCTATTGCAGACTCTCTGCCTTTACAAGTGTTGGGAGCTTCTTCCCATGTTGGCAGGGGGGAAAAAAAGCTCACCTCCTCTCTCCGTAGGGGGTGGAAAGCCAGTGGCATCACTGCAAAACCATATCACTCATAAGGCGGCTCATTTCTCCCCATCCTTTTCCAGTACAGATCAGCTGAGTGGTGGGAAGACTGGTTCTCTAGGTTAGCACCTCAGGAAACCTATAGAGAGGTGGCTGGTTCCAAAATTGGGTGGATTTCTGAACTTAAAAGATGGGGTACTTAGCCTATGCTGGCTTCGGTGTGGGGCCTTGACTATAATTTTCAGAGTAGAGGAAAAAAAAAACCCTCACATTTGGTTATACTTGTACCCCTGGTAAGTTTTTGTACTCTCACAAAACATAGTCATGGTACACTGTTTCTTAAAGGATCCCAGCAGGACCCTGACATAGGGAAATACTCAACTGAATCAGTTCAGTTTCATCTTGAGCAGGAAATCAAGGTTTCCCTTTAGAAGCAAGATGTCTATGCCGCTCGGCCCTCTGTTTAAGAGACTTACCGTGAATGTTTCAGACTGTCTCCTCACCATTTAGAATCAGTCTTCCACTGACTGCCAGCTATTTCTCATTTCCTTTTCTTCTTGCTCAGGAAGCTCAGAGGCAGAGCAGCACATCTCCTAGCTGAGCAGACTCCAGCTGGGAAATGATGCCTCTGACAAGGTACCCCTGATATTGATTCTCTTGGGTCCTGCTTCTTTAGGGAAGGGAAAAATCTGCATCCTCAAGAGGTTTTTCTTACTCTCAGTTTTCTTTTCAAGTTGGCCAGGGTGAGGGCCAGTTGTAGTGGTGGGGCTGGACTTCTAATCAGACCCCTCCACCAGCCGTGCTGAGGACTGGCCACACGTCCCATGGCTCTCTCAGCCAATGTGGGATACTTAACAGCTTCGTCCCCAGCTTTGGACTTAAACCATAATCCCAGCACAAAATCTCACCGAACATCTTGTTACAAAAGGAAAGAACTGTTAAAGAAGCTAGAACATCACTCCTAGTGTATCAGATGTCAAGATTTATGACTTATAAGGGGTCCAAAAAATTCTCTTTAGATTTTAAAAATAGAGATGCCATATGGAAAATTAAACTCAGATTTAATGAATGTTCATTGAGCACTAATTATGTGCAAGAGCACTGTGCTAGATGTTTTCATGCACAATACTTTAACCCAAGATCTTTAGATCAGCTCCATTTTTCAGAAAAAAAAAGATATTTTTAGTAATATAGTTGTTATTTATTTGTGTCTTCCATATGCCAGGCACTGTTTTAAGCACTTTACACAGTGTTATCATTTAACACTCACAAGTACAAAATGAGGAAGATAATATTATCCTCATTTTATAAAGAAACAGGCTGCATGTAATTATTTGCCTAACGGCAGTTAGATTATCAGTGATGCCCAAAGCTAGCATTTAATGAACACTCCCTGTGTGTCAGCCCCTCTTTTAAGTACTTTACGGATGTTAATATTATCATAGCAGCCCTGTAAGATAGTCTTCTTTTATTGGTGGAGAAACAGAAACGCAAAGAGCTTAAGGACCTTGCTTAGGGTTACACAGTTAGCAAATGGCCCGTCTGGCTCTAGGACTCATGAACTTCCTTGCTCTGCTGAACCTTTGCAGTAATGCCAACATTCACATTCAGGGCTTCAAGTCAAAGCCTGGTACCTCCTTAGATCGCAGCATCTCAACACAAAGAAATGAATCTCAAATGGTAAAATTTCAGTCTGTGGAGGTGAATTCACACTTTTTTATTTCACTATTATTAAAATGTTAAAATCAGGGACTGTTTATGTCATCCATTCCTCAAGGATCCTACAGATAAAGCAGTGGGCTCAAATCAGGGGGAAGGAAGTTGTCTGTTTCTTTTCTGTCTCTGCCTAACATCTCTAATTCAGCGGCTTAGCTTTAGGAGCCGTTTGCTCTCCTAACTATCTAGCTATCATGTCCCACTTTATCTGTGAGGTGGGTGCCAAGGGAAGGTACCAACCACACTGTGGTCAGGGGAACTAAAACCTGTATAGCTGTGCGAAACAGGAGTGGAACAGTGACCTGTGGGGAGACTCTCGCTGTGTCACCCAGAAGGGGAAATTGTTCTTTCATTTCTCTCCGTTGCTGAAATCCCCAGGACTTTTCTTTTGGCTTCAGTCACTGTCTCTGAAATGGAGTCTTTGTGATAATGTTTTTTTTTTTAATATTTTTATTTATTTATTTATTTTTCTTCTTTTTTTTATTGCAGCATATTATGGGGGTACAAATGTTAAGGTTACGTACGTTGCCCTTGCCCCTTTCCCCCCTCCAGTCAGAGCCTCAAGCCTGACCTGTGATAATGTTTTGAGTTACTCAGAAATCATCTAGAATCCAGTGTGTACTCTTTATTAAAATAATGCATTCTTATTGTAAAAGTTGAAGTTTTATGCAAGTGTATCAAGCAAACATAAAAGCCTTCTCAAGCTCCTTTCCTAGAGATAAACGATATTAATGTTTTCATGTGTATCCTTCTAGACGTTTCCCAATTCAGAGGATAATTCAGGGATGCTTGAGGTAAAATACTGTCATTTTGCCAGGAAAACAGGCATAAACTAGGACTATTTCAAACAAACGGGGGTGTGTGATACCCCTACTGTGTATGACTTTTTTTATCTATATCTATAGAAACATCTGGATACATTCCATAGATGTTAATATTATATGTGGTGATGTACAACCTCTGAGGTGGCTCCCAGTGATCTCCGCCTCCTGGAATTCATGCCCTGTGTCATCCCCTCCCTTGAAGTGTAGGCTGCATTTAGTGACTCACGTCTGGAATAAGATAGCATATGGCGGAAGTGACGGCGAGCCACTTCCGAGATTAGGTTATGAGAAGACCATGGCTTCCATCTTGGATGCCCTCTTTCCCTCTCTCTGTGGCATCCCTTGCTCTGAGAGAAGCCAGCTGCCGTGCTGGGGGGGCACTCAGGCAGTAGCAGTCTGTGGAGAGGCACACATGCTAAGAAACCGCGGTTCTGGTTAACAGCCAGTGAGGAGCTGAGGCCACCAACATCTACATCAGTGAGCCTGAAAGTTTATCCTCCAGCTTCTGAGGACCGCAGCCCCAGCAGACAGCCTGGCTGCGGCTTCATGAGAGACCCTGAGACAGGGTCATCCAGCTAGGATACTCCTGACTCTCCGAAACTGTGTTGGAAAATAAGTCTTTGCTCTTTGAAGCTGCTAAGTTTTGGGGTAATTTGTTATACAGTAATGGATAGCTAATACGTATTTATTAAATAAAAATCAAACCATGGATAATAATAAATTGTCTTAAACAATATCCTTTCCTCCCCCCACCCCACAACTTCTGTCAGCAGATACCTCAAGTGATACTATCTCATTAAAAAAAAAAAGATGGAAAGAATATAAAATTCCATTTTAGGGCTGACCATAGTAATTTTCCTTTCTTTTTTTTAAAATAAAAAATGCCTTAAAAACCTTGGAAATGTGTTTTGCTTCCGCAGTTATCTCCGTAGGATAGCTTCTTAAAGGGAAAATTTCAGAGTTATGGAACAACACAGTTTTAGATAGGTATTTATGAATTGTCCTTTGATAGTAGTCATCTGTTTTGTGACTGTATGAGAAAGTCTGTTTGTCTTTCCAAAACCGAATATTTTCAACTTTAAATAATTTTTCCAATATACAGGTGAGAAATTGTAATTTTACTGATTAGTGAGACTGAACCTCCTTTTACCTGTGCATTACCATACCTATGGATTCATCTCCTGTGAAGGGCACATTCATGTCTCTTACCTTTCTTCTTGGGTTGTTCATCTTTTCTCCTTTGATACCTAAAGTGTCCTTTATTTGTTAAGGGAATGAATGTAGCCAATATTTTTGTCATATCTGTTGCAAATATTTTTTTCCAATTTGTCTTTTTACTTTGCTCATGTTTACGTTTAAATTTTTTTTTCCCTGTAAAGACTTTAACAGTGATCAAGCAGTCAACTTCATTAGTTTTTTTCTGTTATGGCTTTTGAGCCTTTGTATCGTGAATCCTGCAGCCCAAGATGTTTTCATCTGGTATTTTTATGGTTTAACTTTCTGCCTTTAAATTTGAGATCTGTGATTTGTTTCAGTTAAGGTAGAGATCTGAGATTTTTCACCGTATGTTCTAACGTCTTTACTAAAACAAAAACAAAAACTCACTTCCCTGCACTGATTTGAAATGTTGTTTATCTAAACTATATAATCCTGTATGTGTGGGTTTATTTTAGAATTCCCACAATTCTTCCATAGGTTTGTCTCACTAGTCCCATTCTAAAGCCATACTGTTGTAGCTTTATAGTAACTTTTAATATCTGCCAGGGCCAGGCATTGTTTCTTTGTTAGAATATTTTTTGCTATTGTCATATTTTTTTAATTTCAATAGATTTAGGGGGTACAAGTGTTTTTTTGTTACATGGATGAATTTTATCATGCTGAGGCCAGTGCTTTTAGTGTACCCATGGCCATAATAGTGTACATGGTACTTTATAGGTAGATTTTTATCCCTAACCTCTTCCCATCTTCCCCTTTTGTTAGTTTTCAACATCCATTACACCACTTTATGACCATATATAACCCATGTTAAGCTGCCACTTACAAGTGAAAACGTGACATTTGCTTTTCCATTCCTGAGATACTTCACTCAGGATAATGGTCTCCAGTTCCATCCAAGTTGCTGCAAAAGACATTATTTCATTCCTTTTTATGGCTGAGTAGTACTCCATGGTGTGTGTGTGTGTGTGTGTGTGTAAATACGAAGTCTGTCTGGAAAGTATCCAGCCATGTAGTATGAAAAATAGAGACATTTACTGAAGAAGATACAAGATACAAGAAACACTGTACACAGCACAATGATGCCTCAGTCCCCTTCCAAGTAGGCACCTTGGGACCTCACACAGTTCTCCCAACATCTCTTAACCTCACCTGTATGTGTTCAACATTCTCAGGTGTTCTGCTTGTTGCAGGCTTTCCAGAACATGGATCACTTGCAGCAGATTATTGACCAAGCATTTGTGCCACAGTTTTATTTGAGCTGCACTTATTGCATCATCCCTGAAAGCTTCTGAATCATCTGAATAGTTTCCGTGGAGGAATGTTCAAGCTTAATTCAAAATCTGATGCAGATTCGTTGCTCTATTTGCTCAGCCATTTTGAGTGCAACGCCCACACAGTGCACATGCTCACTCAACGGCATCGAGCGCCCCAATGACTAGTACGGTGAAGTCGTCATCGTTCATGCATGCACGTTACAGTCCACTCTCCTTGGCTGCCAGGTTACATCCATGTCCTGCAAATCGTTCTCATGTATTAATAACGGCTGGATACTTTCCAGACAGCCCTTGTATACGTAATATATACACACACTCCACATTTCCTTTATCCACTCATCAATTGATGGGCACTTAGGTTGATTCCATGTCTTTGTAATTGTGAATTGAGCTGCAATATACATTCAAGTGCAGGTATCTTTTTTTATAAAATGAACTTCTCCATACTCTTTTCCCTAGAGGTTGTACTAGTTTACATTCCTGCCAACAGTGTATAAGTGTTTTTTCACCACATCCACACCAACATCTATTATCTTTTGACTTCTTAAAATAATGGCCATTCTGATAGGAGTAAAGCGGTATATCATTGGGGTTCTAATTTGCATTTCTCTGATGATTAGTGATACTGAGCATTTTTCATAGGTTTTTTTTTGGTCAGTTGTCTGTGTTCTTTTGAGAAGAATCTGTTCATGTCTTTTTCCACTTCTTGAGGGGATTATTTGTTTTTTCTTGTGGATTTGAGTTCTTTGTAGATTTTGAATATTAGTCCTTTGTCAAATGTATAGCTGGCGAATATTTTCTTATATTCTGTGGGTTGTCTGTTAACTCTGTTGATTATTTCCTTTGCTATGCAGAAACTTTCTAATGTAGTTAAGTCCAATTTATTTGTTTGTTGCTGTATTTGTCTTTGGGGTTTTAGTTATAAATTCTTTGCCTAAGCCAATGTCCAGGAGAGTTTTTCCTAAATTGTCTTTTGGAACTTTTATTGTTTCAGGTCTTACATTTAAGTCATTAATCCATCTTGAGTTAATTTTTGTATATGGTGAAAGATAGAGATCCAGTTTCATTCTTCTACATGTGGCTATGCAATTTTCTAAGTACCATTTATAGGGCATCATTGCCCCAGAGTAGTTTTTGTCTGTTTTGTTGAGTATCAGTTGGTTGTGGATAGATGATTTTATTTCTGGGTTTCCTATTCTTTTCCATTGGTCTATGTGTCTAACTTTATACCAGTACTATGCTGTGCTGTTTGGGTTGTTACAGCCTTGTAGTATAATTTGAAGTTATGTAATGTGATGCCTCCAGATTTGATCTTTTTGCTTAAGAATGCTTTGGCTATTTGGATTCTTGTTTGTTTCCATATGAAGTTTGTAATTGTTTTTTCTAGATCTGTGAAAAATCAAGTTAGTATTTTTATGGGAATTATGTTGAATCTGTAAATTACTTAGGCCATATGGACATTTTAAAATATTGATTCTTTCAGTCTATCAGCATGGGATATTTTTTTCATTTATTTGTGTCATTATGATTTTTTTCATCAGTGTTTTGTAGTTCTCCGTGTGGAGGTCTTTCACCTCCTTAGTTAATTATATTCTGGTATTTTCTTTACAGCTATTGTAAATGGTATTGAGTTCTTAATTTGACTCTCAGCTTGACTGTTATTAGCATATAGAAATGCTACTGATTTGTGTACATTAATTTTGTAACCTGAGGCTTTACTGAATGTATTTATTAATTATTGGAATCTTTTGGTGGAGTCTTTAGGGTTTTCTAGATATAAGATCACATCAGTGGCAAACAGGGATAGTTTGACCTCCTCTTTCCCCATTTGGATGCTCTTTATTTCTTTCTCTTGCTTAATTGCCCTGGCTATGACTTGCAGTACTATGTTGAATAGAAGTGGTGACAGTAGGCATCCTTGTGGTGTTCTAGTTCTTAAGCAGAATGCTTTCAACTCTTCCCCTTTCAGTATATTGTTTGTTGTGGGTTTGACATATACAGCTTTTATTATTTTAAGGTATGTTCCTTCTATGCCTAATTCATTGTGGGTTTTTATCATGAAGGGTGCTGGGTTTTATTGAATGCTTTTTCTACATCTATTGAGATGATCATATGGTTTTATTTTTAATTCTGTATGTTTTGAATCACATTTTTTGAGTTGCATATATTGAGCCACTCTTTCATCACCTGGATGAAACCTACTTGATCATGGTGAACTACCTTTTTCATGTACTGTTAGATTCAGTTTCCTAGTATTTTGTTGAGGATTTTTGTATCTATGTTCATGAGGGATATTGATCTGTAGTTTCTTTTTTTGTTGTGCCCTTTCCTGGCTTTGGTATCAGGATGACACTGACTTAGAGAGTGAGCCAGAGAGGATTCCCTCATTCTCAGCATTATGGAACAATTTTAATAGGACAGGTGCCAGTTCTTTGTAGGTCGGGTAGAATTCAGCTGTGAATCCGTCTGGTCCCGAGATTGTTTTTGTTGAGAGATTTTTTAATTACTGTTTCAATTTCACTACTCATTATTGGTTTGTTCAGGATTTCTATTTCTTCCTGATTCAAGCTTGGGAGGTTGTGTGTTTCCAAAAATTAATCCATTTCCTCTAGATTTTCTAGTTTGTGTACATTGAGATTTTCGTAGTAGTTTTTGGTGATAGTTTGTGTGTTTGTGGTGTCAGTTGTAATGTCTCCTTTTTCATTTCTGATTGAGCTTATTTGAATCCTTTCTCTTCTATTTCTGGTTAATCTAGCTATGGTCTACCAATTTTGTTTATCTTTACAAAGAACCAACTTTTTATTTAGTTGATTCTTTGTATTGTGCTTTTGGTTTCCATTTCATTTGGTCTGCTCTGATCTTTGTTATATCTTTTCTTCTGCTAGCTTTGTCCTTGGTTTGTTCTTCTTTTTCTGGTTCCTTGAGGTGTGACATTAGGTGGTTAATTCGTGATCTTTCCATCTTCTTGATGTAGGCATTTAGTACTATGAATTTCCTTATTTGCACTGCTTTTTATGTATCCCGAGATTTTGGAAACTTGTGACACATTTGCCATTCTTGAATTTACCACCAGTTTAATACATGAGCCAGAGCTTTATTTTATCACAAGAGTGTATGACTTGCTTTGTTCTGCCTGATTTGATCTTGGTGATTTGCCATTCAATTTGGAAACTTTTTGATTTTCATCTTGATTTTTTTCATTGACCCAAGGATTGTTCGTCAGCAGGTTGATTAATTTCCATGCATTTTTGTAGGTTTCAGAGTTCTTTTTGGAATTGATTTGGAGTTTTATTCCTCTGTTGTCTGAGAATATACATGGTATGATTTCAATTTTTCTAAATTTGCTGAGACTTGTTTTATGACCTAACATATTCTCTATATTGGAAAATGTCCCATGTACTGATGAGAAGAATGCATATTCTGCAGTTTGGCGGTAGAATTTTCTGTAAATGCCTGTTAGGTATATTTGTTCTAGAGACCTGCTTAAATCCAGTATTTCATCATTGATTTTCTATCTTGATAATCTGTCTAGTTCTGTCAGCAGAGTGTTGAAGACCCTGGCTATTATTATGTTGCTGTTTATTTCTTTGCTTAGATCTAGTAGAATTTGTTTTATGAATCTGGGAACTCCTGTGTTAGGTGCATATATGTTTAGGATTGTTATGTTTTCTTGTTGAATTATCTCTTTATTATTATATACTGACCGTCTTTGTCTTTAAGCTCTGAAATTCTTTCTTCTGCTTGTTCTGATCTATTGTTAAAACTTTCCACCTTATTTTGAAATTTCCTAAGTGATTGCTTCATTTGCAGAAGGTTTGTTATATTTTTTCTGAGATTATCTATCTCTTTAGGATATTTTTCATTTATATCCTGAATTTTCATTTTTTTTTTTTGGTTTCTTTGTGTTGATTTTCAACTTTCTCATCAATCTCATTGATCTTACTTGCCATACCTATTCTGAATTCCATATCTGACATTTCAAAAATTTCCCTTTTGGTTGGAGTCCATCACTTGAGAGCTAGCGTAATCCTTTGGGGAGGGGGTATCTCAAAACAGCCTGTTTTTTCATGTCTCCAGAGTTTTTATGCTGGTTCCTTCTTATCTGTAGCCTCTTTTTTCAGTTCAAAACAGATAGCTTTGCAGTACACCTGCTCTCCTCTGCTGGGTACTCTGTTGCCGAGTGAAGAGAGGGAGAGGTCCCTGGATGTATGCCTGAGTTCTGCTCTGGGAGATTGACCAGGCAGGAGGGGAGCAGATGCACTGTGAGCCTGAAATACTACCTCTCCCCTGCATCTCCCCATCCTCCTTTGGTTATCATACTCCAAGCAGGTGCTGGGGGATATTCATGTGAAAGGATGGGTTTGGGGGATATTCATGTGAAAGGATGGGTTGATCTCAGGCCACTGTTGGAAGCTTGGGTGGGGGTAGTGCAGGTCCCTCTCTGTGGAGTTGGGTGGCTTGCGGGGCTTTGCTCTGTCTGGATCCCCTTGCCGCTGTAGCAGTGGTGGCTGGGTGGGGCTTCTTAGGTAGCAGTACTGGGTGCCAGGGCTGTGAGTGTTTGTTCCATCCAGGTCAGTGGCAGTGGTGGTGCATGGAGGGCAGGCAGCTTGCAGTGGTGTGCAGCAGGCAGGTGGTGTGCAGGGGGCAGGTAACATATGGTGGTGTGGCTGTTTTCCCTGTCCAGGTTTGTCAGTGGTGATACTACCAGGCGGCAGCAGTGTGGCTGCCTATCCAGACAGCAGTTCTGGGTGCCAGGGGCTGTGGGTACATGCCCCTCCCAGGTCCTGTGAACCCACTCATGGGGCATGCGAGAGTGCCTGACCTCCCTGCTTCCTCTCTGGTCTGGCCGAGTGATGGCGAGGTGGCAGCAGTGGAGCTGACCCCCAGGTAGATGCAGTGCTCTGGGGCTGGAACCTCAGAATGGCACCAGCTGCAGCTCCCAGGGTTTGGAAGCCTGTGGGACCCTGCCGTGCCTTCTCTCTGGGGCAATGCTGCTAAACCGTCTCCAGGAAACTCCCTGTGTCAGTCCAGAGGCTGCTGCAGTGGAGGAACCCTCCCATGGCTCAGATAGCAATGTCCTCAGGAGTAGCCCGGACTTCTCTCTTCTGTCCCTTCCCCATGTGCAGACACCTTCTCTGGGTACCTCCAGTCCTGCTGAGTGAGTCACCCCACTTCTCTTTCCTTTACTTTGGGTGCTTCTCATTTCCTCTATGTTCATTCCCAATTCTCTCTCCTACATGATTGATCCCTGCTCGCCACTGTGGACCTTCTCTGTGAGAGTGGCATGTGCAGGCTGTTTCGAGTCTGTCATCTTGACCCCTCTTCTGTCATATTTTTCTTTTAGCCACAATGGAGATTGTTTTCTCAAGTTCAAGTGATTTCTGTTGAGAATTTTTATTTGAATTGCATTAACTGATGTATTATTATTACAAAATTGAAACTTTCTGTCCAGGTATAAGATATATTTAACATTTACTTATATATTCAATCTTTATTTCCCTAAACAGAGTATTTAGTTTTTTTCTGACATTCTGCACATTTTTTATTGAGATTATTCCTAGATATTTTGTTTTTGGTTCTTCTATTATTATAGCCAGTAGCATCTTGTTTTTATCATTATTTCTAAGTGATTATTGTTTTTATATAGGAAAGTCATCAATTTTTAATTATAGCCAGCCACCTTACTGAAGTTTCTTAGTATACATGTATTTTTATTCTCTGAGGTTTGTCACATAGGTGCTTATATACTTATATATTTTATAAATAATGATAATTTGTTCACTCTTCTGGTATTTACTTCTTAGGTTTTGTGTTCTTTAATGGGCATACTGTTAGTGTTTCTTCAATAAATGCAATGCTGGATTTCTCTCTTCCCTCTTTCAGTTAAATCTCATCCCTCATCAATTTCTTGCCCCGTGACCTGACTAACATATGAAGAGAGTGAAGCTTAGAGAGGCCGTGAGTGAGTCACTGAGCCAGGATTTAAACTCAAGATTCTCCAACCTCAGGGCTGACTCTCTAAGAAGTATCTCTTGTTGCCTATGTAAAATATATACTTGCTTCCAGTCTCTCTCCCTCTTCCCTCCTTCCTCTCTCTGCATATTGTTTATGAGTACTGTCAGTCTAGTCAGCAGACCTCACTCCAGGATGCATCCTGTTTTAGTAGCTGTGGTGGAAATCTGCAGGTGATACAATAAGCATCCAGAAACCAGGGATAGTGGATTTCAAAGACAACAGATTTCATCACACAGCATTGCCTCTCAGTGAGGGGATTTTTTTTCTTGAGGGACAGGGGTTCCTGACTTTATGTGTTTGTCCTGAGTTGTCTGATCTTTTCTGGATTGTTCAAAAGCCCCTGGTTCCCTGCCTACTTCCCAGATTGCTGCTGCATATTCTTCTCCTGCCCCTCCCTACTGCAGGGTCCTCAGTTTGACAGGAAACACAGCTCACTGGGAGATGCTTAAATCAAATGAGTCTGGTTTCTGGAAATGTCATTATTTTAGGAGGGAGCACAGGAGGGAGGAAAGGAAAATAGTTTAGATTTTTGTGGGGAAATGGAAAGCAAAAGGCAAAATAGATGTTCTGTTCAGAAGAGAGGAAATGTCTTCTCTAGGTTTAAAAAATTGATATGTGTTAATTTTGCTATTTTTTTTTAGCAATGGGAATACTGCACGAATCTTACTTGGGAGAAAGATTGGTTGCTCTAAACCACGTCCTTTGTTAGTGATGCACAGGTCTGTGATGGGTGGTTGGGACAGGGATGAATAAGGAGTAGGAAAAATGACAAAAATAGAAACTTCTTACTTAAGTGATAGAATTTACAACTCTGCTTAGCACATTTTCTTTTATTGAACAAATTATTCTTGAGCTCCTACTCTATGATAGCTTCAAGGGTGAATACAAATGAAGTATAAAGCCTGGTTCCTGACCTCCAGGTGATTATAGCCAGAGGGTCAGAAAACTAAGTAACACCACTTGGAAGCAGAGAACAGTGCTGACCGTACTGCTGATGGATGAGTGGGATCTGAATTGGCAGAGAAATAGTCATGGCATATTCTGAGCCTGGGAAAGAGCCCGAGAAATGGTTTTTGGTGGCGAGTTAATGCTGCATGGTTAGTTTGAGCAGAATTATGTAAGTGGGAGAAATGAAAGAAAATCTTGGGCAGTCAGGATGAGGTTGAACAGGAGTTTGAGAGCCATTGTCAGCTCTGGAGTATGGAAGTAATGTGATAACTGTGATTAGGAGCACAAATCCGGCAGAGGCAGGCATGAAGGTAGGGATGTGGGTTAAGTGGCAGTCGTGCCAAGAGCACAATCTGGAGTGTGGACAATGGAAATGGCATAGAAGGGACAAGTCTAAGAGTTGCAGCAGAAAACCGTCTATAATAAGGAAATGGTTCTGTGGAGTTCATGGAAGAGAAGGAAAATAATAACAAATAAGGTTTGAGTCTCAAAACTGGGTAGATAGGCAAATTTGACTCTACCTAGGTAGTCTTGCCCTGCGCCATGGAATCTGAGCTGGAATCATGTTTTCTCCTGCTAGTTGAGCCAGATAATTCATTTTTTTCTTTAAATTTTTCTTCCAGTTATTAGAATTCTTGATGCATTCCCTTAGCTCTCTTATCAGTTGTGCGTCGAATTGTCTTTGAGTTCTCCTCCCAGCAGACGCTCTGGTGAGTCAAAAGTTAAAACTACCACCACAAAAACAGGAGTTAAAGGAGGGAGTTAAACACCTGTGTTCAGAAGGATACTGTCTGGCTTCCGTCTCTCTTTTGGTTAACGTATTTGATAATGTGGGATAATTATATTTGAGAGCTTTTTGATGGCTAAAGATCCCCAGTGAATGCTAGTACTTGTGAGTGTGAAAGAGTGCAGGGTTTCCCATAGCCACTTCGTTAGTTCCTCCGCTCTGGCCCACTGTGCGTGGGCTACTTGTGCACCTGGTGGAATCGAGCTAGCAGGGGTCCGGAGGGGCGGGAGAGACAGCTTCCTGACATGCTTACTCCCTTCTCTTATTAACCTCCTCAGAAAAACCAGCTCAATGCTTTAAGGACCACAAAGTGCTTATTCCAAATGCACCCCTTGTCCTGCCACTAACCCAAACAGACACACACACGCATACCTGGAGCAAATAAAACCAAAATATTTTTCAAGAGAGAGACATTTAAAAACTAAAGATTTCTAAATCTGCGTGATGTGCTAATACCAAGGCATAAATACAGCGTATCTGCTGATGCCAGGTATCTGACCACTGGTTGGTCAGTCCATATGGCCCGGGACACCTTCCCACTGGTAACACATGCCCTTGGCTCCATGGGCATTCCTAGCACATTCCAGATAAAACTGCACCTGTGTGGAAAGTTAGAGTACTTAACCATAAACATTGGTAAATTGGGCTTATGCATAAATGCATCAGTATTGGTACAATGAAGTGTGCATTCCAGTGATTCTTTTTAGTTGAACACTGAGGGTCTCTAGCCTAGTTACCTAGGTTTACTGAAATAGGGTGACATTTGTGGACAAGTGGTTACTCAAGCCCTTTGGCACAGGCTGGAATCCTCTTGCTTCTCATTTTCAGCTTTCTTGGATATTATCCCATTTTTTATCCTGATGGTTGCTGTGTGGAAATAACTCTTCCACCATTTGCTCTGTGCTTTTCCTATTTTCTTTATTGGCAAAACTCAAGTGTGTTTATTTGGTGGCTTTAATGCATTGACCTTTCTTGTCCTTTTATCACACCTATTTTTACTATATGTTGAAAAACTCAAATACTACTACTACTGATGGCTAACTTCGATTGAGAAACGTGACATGTTCCATGCAAAGGGATTTATGCGTATGATCTTAATTAGTTCTCTCTACTAATGTATGAGGTAGGCAGTATCTTATGTCTGTTTTTCAGTTGAGAAAACTGAGGTAGGTTATGGAGGTCTCATGTAGTAAGAGATAAGACCAGAATTCAAATTCAGGATAACTTGCCTCTGACTATACCAGCACATTTAGTGATGGTTCATATTTGAACTATAAATAATACAGGTATGTCTAGAATTAAAATTATTCAAAAATTATAGCATAAAATATTGCAAAGTACATGCTCATCTCCATACACCAGATGGTTAGGCCAGTAACTCACAAGAAACTAAAGTTGATTGCTAAGTTAATCAAGTTCTGATTACAGCTTTCAGAGGACTTAAGCATTGAAAAGGATATGGTCTACTTCGTTTAGTAAAGCTTTGAAATTGCCCATCATTGCTACATCAATGCTTTTTTAAAAATTCAAATTATTTTTACAGATTTGTTGTTTTTTCCCATTTCTGTGATGCTTCTGCTTGGTTGGCACACCAAATTCAAACATAATTCTGCCTTTTGGTTAATTCAGCAATGACTAAAGTAATTTGTATTTACCAACAAAAGCGGTAGCAATTGAAAATCATAGCCACGTCCCCACAACACTGATGATGCACTGATAAAACATGTCTTTTCTGACAATTGTGGGAATTTCAAAACTGTGCATGTGTTCATGCACAAAGGAAACATTGTTACATTGCCAAGTGCTGCGTGGCAGCCAGGCTTTGGAGAATGTTGAATGAGAATCCTTGGTAAACTCTCAAAATGTGGTAATGCTAGTATTTTGAATGCTAAATTTTAATTAACTCTTAAAAATTAACTTAGTAGATTGTGAGTAGGTGGTCTCCCATCACAAATAAAAAAATCAAAGTCTATGGAAAGATGTGCCGTTCATTTATTAGAACCCAAGAAGTGTCTTTCTGTTTTCATCACTTCATGTTTTATCACTAGGACACTGGTACCCCAGTATCCTGGCCAAAAGTGATCCAGGAAAAAGAGCCAAGAGAGGAGATTCTCAAAAAGGTGTTTAGTGTATATATTAACTTAGAGGAGGGGGAGGATCTTATCAGTATTAACCCTCTACTACCTTCGGAGTAACTCACTAGAATTTGTGGAGAATTTCATCGACGCATCTTGACTGTGATTATGCACCCACAAGTCTCGGTAAGTGGGGTCATTACCAGCATCAGCATTTTACAAAGGAGCCCAGAAAAAGGGTAAGTGACTTGCCTAGCATTACTCTTGTGAATTCATCACCCCTTTGAAGGTCACCTCCTCCTTTTTGCCTAGGAGATAAAGTCTAAACTTCTTAGCCAGCTACATGAAACCCTTCACAGTGAGGTCTGTGCCTACTTTCTGAATTTAACCTCCTATGTAAACTATTATGTATTTATTTGTATGTGTCCTCTGCTTACTGAAGGTGCCAAGTGCTGGGAGTTCTGTTAGTGCATTGTGCTCAGAGTTTTCCAAATTGAGGATTTAATGGACTTGAAAATTGCCAACTGAATAAATACACAATGTTGATGGTTTTGTGTTTTGGCAAATAAGGAAATTGTAAAATGCCACCATTTAATTAAAGTCTTTCTATATTAATGTCAAAAAATAGAAAGGGCATAATCTCAGAATAAAGACCACTAATTAAAATAACGTATGAAAACCTCACTCATTGCCTACATTTTCCTGATTTTGCAAGAGGTGAAGAACTCGTTCTGGACTGGCACCAGCCTATGGTGTTGGGGACCTTGTATGTGCTTTTTACGATAGCATATATGATATATGCTATTTAGCCTTTTGCCTGTGTGAGTAAATCCTCCTAGTCCTTTGATTCTCAGTTTACACCTTGACCTTAGAAATTCTTCTTTCTCACCTGTTCTCATCCACCTCACCTACCCCCACCAGTCATCTCTTCTGTCTCAATCTGTGAGTTCTCTTCTTTTTTTTTTTTTTGAGACAGAGTCTCACTCTGTTGCCCGGGCTAGAGTGAGTGCCATGGCGTCTGCCTAGGTCACAGCAACCTCAGACTCCTGGGCTCAAGCAATCCTTCTGCCTCAGCCTCCCGAGTAGCTGGGACTACAGGCATGTGCCACCATGCCCAGCTAATTTTTTCTATATATTTTTAGTTGGCCAATTAATTTCTTTCTATTTATAGTAGAGACAGGGGCTCGTTCTTGCTCAGGCTGGTTTCGAACTCCTGACCTTGAGCGATCCACCCGCCTCGGCCTCCCCGAGTGCTAGGATTACAGGCGTGAGTCTCTTCTAAGTAATAATAAACCGTGCTGGGGTTGTTTGTTGCTCTCTTTTGCCACAAGACCACGACATTCTTGAAGACGGAGACTGCACCTTATTTACCATCCTCCCAAAGTTTAGCACGGAGTCTGTGGCACACACTCAGTGCATAACAAGTATTTAATAGATGAATGAATAAATGAATGAATGAGTCAGTGATTTCCTGGGTACCCTTTCTGCCCTTTGTCTCTGTATTGTGTCTTCTCTGACCCACAGTTTCAGGCACATAGGATTTATTCAAACAAACACAAACATTCATTGAATGGAATTAATTTACAGGTTTTGACCTCATCAGTTCTTCTATTTTTCTTTGCCGAGGAAAACTAATTATGCTCTCTATTATCAAGAGTGTCTGGAAACAGTCTGCAGCTGCCGTCTGAAATACTTCCAGGGGCTATAATGCTTCGCTCTGCCCTTCTGGTCAGCTTGTGTTTTTCTTTAGTCCATTCATTTGGGGTTGCCATGTTGATTATCACATTTTTATTTATTTTTATGGGGGAAAGGAATGTAAGACATGCTATAAATGATTATAGAGAGATGCAGCATTTTTTGTAGTCTGATCTTTTCTAAATCCATAGAGGCTTATGATGCTTTGCCTTTTTGTTGTTATTGTTCCTTTCAAAAATGCACACTTTTTTTGGCTTTAAAAAAATTTATCAAAACAACTTATCCAACTTATCTGCTTCTCATAAGAAGCAGAGGCACCGCTTCTTATAAGATTTGGTGGTGATGCACATGCTCTCATTTGGGGAAATACGGTGTCTAGGCAATAGGAGACATCCCAAGATGACTGTGATGAGTTATTTCTCTGATCCCTGCTCAGTCATGGTGGGTGTGAGGGGACCAGCCTCTTTGCCCTTCTCACAGACATACCCCTATAGACACAGAATTTGCAAACAGCTCCGTCTATAAGGTGGTGCAGCCTCTAGAGTCCTGGCTTCAGTTGGGTTTGGGTCTATACCTTGAAAGAAACATTAGCTCCTCTTCTTAAAATTCTCTCTTCCTTTGACTCCCCCTGGCGTTCTTTTTTGTTACGAAAATCCATACTTCTAGAGTTAGACTAACAACCACCACAACTATTTATGAGCACTTCCTATGTGTAAAGTAGGTACTTTACACATCTTATTTATAAAACTTTCATTTATGATCAACTAGTTTTGTCTCCATTTTATAAACGAGAAAACTGAAAACCAGAGAGTTGCATTTGACCGAAGCCCTACAGCAGTAGGTGGCGGAGTTGAGGCCGTGAGACCACCAAGCCTCTGTTCTTTCCATCACACCATTCTAGCTTCCTCCTCTCCTAACCCAAATCACAGCTGTGTGGTTTGCACTGCTGCTTAACTCCTGTAAAGAGAAATAACAGCTCCTAACTCATGGGGTTACGTAACATATATGAATGGACCTGGCATCGTGTCTTGTGTATAGTAAAAACTGAATATTTTTCTTAATTTCTTCTTCTTTTTCCTCTGGATCCTCCTTTGTCCACTGTCCCAGCCCTGCCCTCCAATGTTTGACATCTCCTGATGGTCCATCCTAGTTCTGTTCTGTTTCATATCTCTCTTGAAAATATTATTAGTTCTCTTGAGATGGGTGTAAGGTATGGGGCTATGATTCCTTTCTTCATTAGGGTCAGAATAAGAAATGTTGGGAATCAAAGTTTAGGCCTTAGGACAAAACCACATGTAGGCCGGGCGCGGTGGCTCACGCCTGTAATCCTAGCACTCTGGGAGGCCGAGGCGGGTGGACAGCGCAAGGTCAGAGTTCGAAACCAGCCTGAGCAAGAGTGAGACCCCATCTCTACTAAAAATAGAAAGAAACTAATTGGCCAACTAAAAATATATAGAAAAAATTAGCCAGGCATGGTGGCACATGCCTGTAGTCCCAGCTACTTGGGAGGCTGAGGCAGAAGGATTGCTTGAGCCCAGGAGTTTGAGGTTGC